>JANHGO010006640.1:0-21111 GCA_024606505.1 Aquila spilogaster
TACAATGGTAATTAAATACATAGAAACTACAGCAGTAGGTATTTATTACATATTCATTATTTTATTTGCATTGTTGCGGTAGCGTTACGGTTTGGGTAACAGATACATTCATTTTTTTTTCTTTTCTGATCGGCTCTGCACTTCTTTTTGTGACAAGTAATTACAGTGTTTCAACAGTCTGCGATTTCAATATTTCCCATTTTCTTTTTAGAAGACTTAGAAAAAGGCTTCCTGTGTGAAAACAAGATGAACTATTTCACTGTAGAATGCATCTTCGGAAACTTTTTGGAAGGTCTTTTGGGAATACACAATTTCTATTACTTTGCCACAAGACGCAGTATTTTCCTCCTTGTTATTTTCCTCCGTGAACAAAATTTGCATTAAACTATTTCTCTTATGTTCAGTCATAAGTGGAAAATATTCAGAACGCTCTTTAAAAGATTAGTTCTTTTCCCACGTTCCTGTGAGAAACAGAAATATTTTGTGTGAATCGAATTAATGAGTCCATTGTTGTTAATGGTTATGGAAAATAGTGGTAACTTAAGAAGTGGAAAAAAGAATACGGTTCTACCATGTGGTAGCACAGTGCTCATCCATAGTGCTGATAAATGTCTTTGACTCAATAATACAGCATTTCAGGCCTTTATCAGTGAACCCACTGTGCAATCCTGTAGTTTCAATCAGGCTCTAGTTTGTTCTTAGAAGTCATGTTGCTGTAAATATGTCCAAATTGGAAGTTGCTCTTTTTTTTTTTCCTTTAAATAAAACAAATTATGTTACTCAACTGTGAGCACAACCAAAAGCTGCAGACTTTTCTTGACAAGAATTTTTTGGCTGGTTTTGTTTGCTTGTTTGGCTCTCAGTTGAGTCAGAAATCGTAGAGGGTATTTTTCTCATCTGTCTTGCATTGTATCAGTGAGCCTGCTTTGAAACCTACGTGCATAATGAGAGTTTCTTGTAAGTAAGAAAAACTCCTTGCATTCTTTGCCTGATGTTCCTCCTTGAATAAACGTGACCTTTTCTGTTTGCTTGTGAGTTTCGTTGTCCTGTGTGAAGGTACACTGGCATTTATTTGGAATATGAGTTCATTCAAATAGGCTGCCTCTTTGCTAACCAGGTCAAGATAAAATAATCAACTCCAGCGTTTAACAGAACATCTGATTTTCATGATTCTAATCCACGAGTCTCATATAGGGCACTGCCTTGGGAGCTCCCATGTGTAGCGTTCAGGAGATGCTGCTGACCACAAGTATGGTGTAAAAGTTCAGATATTGCAAACGTTTCTCTGAAAAGTTTGCATGCAGGGTGTAGGCCAAATGCCAGGAATAGCGTGCTGCTTATGCAAAATATTTCTGGTATCTTTAATTTGGGGTTTACAGTAGGTGAATCGTTTAACTGCCCTTGAGAGAGTGACAAGAGACTTAGAACAGGTACACACCAGAGCGATGATGGATGCGTTCCAACAAGGCACAAAGCTCAACCCGTGGCTGCTTTTGTATGCAGATGATGTGCAAATCATCTAAAGAATATTTAGTATAAAGGCTGATCTTTGAATACATTCATATGCCAATGAGGTTTTTAATCACACTGAAGGGTTTTATGATTGCAGTTGCTTTGAAGCGCTTAAACTTCAGCGAAGAAGCAACTGGAAGATGACTTAAGTATTATTTTAACTAACACTCGACAAACAATATGCCCTTGTGACTTGGACACTTCAAGATGTGTTTATTCCATGATGTTAATATCCAACCTCATCCTTCCCACTTCCAAAAAAAAAAAAAAAAATCCCACTCTCTGCCTTTAGCTCAATGCTGAAATGCCATTTCACAGTACATGGATTTAGGCAGCGCCCCATTATCTGGGCGCACTCGGCGCCAGCAGTACATGAGCCAGCTCAACTTTTCAGGCCAGCTTAGGAGTGTTGCCCATTAACAGGACTTCCTCGAGTCCCAGCAGATTGCGGGCTTGGGAACAATGATGTCGGGCCTTCCAGATTGCTTTGGCAGCTGCATTGTTCTCGGAGGGGAAACCAGACGCACTTAAGTCCCACTCTTTTTCATGGGCTTTTGTTCATACCAAATTATTCTTTTGCCGTGCTAGTATTCATGATGGTATGTTAAAGGAGTGCATCCTAGCAACTAAGGCTTGTTGCTAAGCAGCCTTGCTTCCAAGAGATTTTTCTTGTTTGAGGGTTGGTTTTTTGTTGGTTGTTTTTTTTTTGGCTGTCAGTCCTGTGAAGGCTGTAGTGTTGGTTTTTTAACTGTATCCTTTTATTGGGATATTGTTGTGATTTGTTACTAGCACTGTGCTATCAAGTGCATTACATTAGTTAATAAATCACTGTGTGAAAAGGTTCGCTTCCTAAGTTCTTCTTGTGTTCAGTATGTAGTGGTGTGTGAGATCCTAAAGCTTGAAGTTAAGGGAATGTAATACTCCTTGATACACTGTTTGAGAGAGGCCTTACTCCCTTCTAATGAGTTGGATCAGCATAAAACTTGAAAGTAGAATATTTTCTTTCCTAGAAGTCAGTTTTAACTGCATTACGGCGTTAGACAGAAAATGATGGATTTTTATTTTTTTTTAAGCTAACGCTACTTGGGTAAACTAATTGTGTCTGAACTGTATTTGACAAGTTCATGTGAAAACCTTTGCATCTGTATATTACTTTTATATTCTGCCTTGCCAGGTGAAAGTGTGAAAGAACTCTGTTTTATAGTCTTCTTTTCATGGAAAGTTTTCTTTTTTATGGTACCCCTGCAGTACAACTGCTTTATATGGTCCATTTTCATCTGTGAGAAATAATATTTTACTTTTTTGATTGAAGCATTCAGCAAAGAAATCCCACCTAAAAGAACAAAACGATGGAGAAAGGTAGAGAGCTGTCCTTTGGCAATGTACATTATGGAAGTAATGCTTTGATGAAATGGGTAACTAATTTATGCATAACTGCCATTATGCAAAATTCCTCAAGAAAAACTGCAATTTTTCCATTCTTTTTACTTGACTTCTTCCTATATGTTTGTTGTGATCTAGCAAATGGCTTGCACAAGTCAAGTCCAAGAGCTGAGATTAACCTTTAGTGTTGTTGCCTTACTTGCTTGACAAATAGCCTGTTGCAATCAGTGCAAAGACTTTCATTAGCTGTATTGGCCAGTAGATCAATCCAGGCCTCTGCATCTTGTATGTATTAGTAATGCAGCACTCTGTTGATAGCAGTTAGCCTTTCTTCGCTTAACTGTGACTTTATAAGGAAATTCAGAAATAGCTCGAGTGTATTCAATTTAATTGATAGTGTCTTTTAGGGCCAGTAATTTTTTATTTAATTATGTTTTCCGTTATAATTGTTTATTTTAGCATCTTTCATTTGCCTAATAAGCCAGCTAATCTTGTATTATGCTAATTTCTATTGAACAGAGAGTCTAAGCTGCTTAGTTTGAAAGGTTTTCTAGTAGATGTATTTAATAGCTGCATTTTTCTTTTATTGTTGCAATATTGTCTAAAGCTAGAGGAGATACTGGGTTACCTTTAGGTCTTGGTAAGAGTTCTGGGTTACAGTAAACAAACTCGTTCAGTTTCCTGTTCTTTAATAAACCCATTTCTGGCAATGGCTAAGTAGAAGCATTTCATGCATTAAGAAAACAAGTGATCGGTTGTTACTCAGCTTAGCTATATATGCGCCATTTGGAAAGTTTTTTGCCCCAAAAAATTTCCATGCTCAAAAAAAACCCAAGACATGTATCTTTGCTGTGAGAGATTAAGTGCAATTCTGAGGAAGCAAGAGTAAAATACAAAACAAATAAGATGTGTAACCAGTTGCAACATTTTTGTTCTCCCTTTAGGAATACGGAGCGCTTTATATTCAGGAATACAAGAAAAACAGCAAAGTGGAGTCAAGTACATGCAGCAGCTTCATGGGCTTGAAGGATCATCTAGGGCATGACTTAGGCCATCTTTATGTGGTGAGCACTGGCACACAAATAAATGCAATTGTACCTTGGTCAATGGCGGAGAAGCCGACGATGGATAAGGTTAATTCTAGGAAAGAGGACGTGGACAAGGAGGCATCTGAAGAGACTTCAGGAAGCTCCAGCTGTGACTCTGAAGAAAGCACAAATTCCGATAATGATTCAGAGAGACTGAATAGTTCTGCATCAGAATCACATTTATTACCTAAGACTCACCGACAGCTGTGCCGATCTCCTTGTTTAGAGCCTCATATACTAAAAAGAAATGAAATTTTGCAAGACTTTCGGATAGAGGAGGCTCAGACAGTACCGAAGGAAGTCGAAAAGCCCCCTGATGTGGTGAAAGAATATCAAACCAAACTGGAATTTGCACTTAAGTTGGGTTACTCTGAAGAGCAGGTTCAACTTGTACTAAATAAACTTGGTACTGATGCTTTAATAAATGATATTTTGGGAGAACTTGTCAAACTTGGGAATAAAACTGAGACTGATCAGTCTGTAACTAATGCTAACACTAGTGTAATGCGTGAAGCGTCTTCCATAGAGTCTCAGAGGTCAGAATCTCCACTGCAGGAGGATGTGACAGAGGATGGTGACAACCTGAGGCCAATAGTTATTGATGGCAGCAATGTTGCAATGAGGTATGTGACCGTGAAGCTTTTGCTTTTGTATTTAAATAGAAACAGAATTACTCTGTCCTGTTCAAGCACTGATGTACTATATAATTGCCTAAAACTTTATACAGGTTCTCTTGCAGTCATCATCCTCAACTACACAGTATGCCAATCCAGTAATCATGTTAGAGGTCTGTAAGAGTTCAGTGTCGATCTCCCTGTGTAACCAGCTATCAAATCTCTCCTTCCCACTGCCAGTCTAATATTTAATTAACTTCTGGTAATCTTAGCAAACCTTTATTAGGCAGCATTGCTATGAGAAATGGTTGTATCCGGTTACATGCAGGAGGGCAAAGCAAATGTAAGATTACACAGGATTATAAAACAGTGACTTAGAAGAAAGTGGCTTAAGGGATACTTTTCCGTGACAGGTTGTTCTATAAGTGGTTTATCTGTAAAATTTGAGTGTTGATCATCAGATTTGGAGCTAGGTTTTACTGCCATTAATAGCTGAGATTACGCCTTTAGACTTTTCACTTAACGTACCCACAGGTGACACATCTATCTCCAGCATTCAGCCATTCTGACCTCAGCAATATAGGTGCATAGCAATAAACTTGTCTGGGGAGAGGCAGTCGATTCATGCTTCCTCAGTGATGAAAGAGCAGGAGATAACACAGAAGTGCTCAGAGGTGTGGTGGGTTTTTTTTGTCTGTATAAAGGATCAGTTGACTAACTGATTAGTAACAAATTGGCTAACTCCTAAGGATTGTCCAATTATTAGCACCGCAGTTTAGAAGGATGTTTTTAGTCTCCTAATGAACTATTAGCATAGTAATAAAAGTTCACGCAAGGCACTTCTGGGCTGAAGACTTTCTTTTATTATCATTATTTTCTATTCAATTAGATTACCTTTAAATGAGGCTTTTTTCAAAGGAAGTTTAAGTACAGCTCGTTAGAACAATGCAGTCGTTTTTATGTCTTTAAGTAAAAGTGGTTAGCCCATAAACTACAGGTAATGCTTCTTTCTAAATGGATGTTCCAGTGAGCTTCTTCCACCTGATGTATCATTCAGCTTGAGTTGTAAAGGAGTTACATCCGGATGAACAAACACTATTTTGATGCTAAAATAGATTTGAATTACATTTTACAGAAGTACAAAACTCTTGTGCAAATTTAGCTAGTTAGCACAGCTCAGACAAGATGCCTGAACTTAGGTGCAACATTTCCCACTAACTGCATCAAACAGATTCCAGAAGTAGAATTGCAGAATGATAGAATATCCTGAGTTGGAAGGGACCGACAAGGATGACCATGTCCAACTCCTGAATCCACACAGGACCACCCAGAATTGAAACCACTTTTCTGAGAGTGTTGTCCAAATGCTTGTTGAAGTCCATCAGCTTGGGGCCATGATCACTAATCTGAGGAACCTGTTCCAGGGCCGAACCACTTCCTGGTGGAGACCCTTTCTCTAACACAGAGCTTAACCCTCTCCTGATGCAGCTCCGTGCCATTCCCTTGGATCTTGTCATCAGATAGTGGTGATCAACACTGCCTCTCTGTTCTCCTCATAAGAAAGCTGTAGGCTGGCGCAAGGCCTCCCCTCGCTCTCCTCTAGGCTGAACAAACCAAGGGACCTCAGCTGTTCCTCACATGTCTTGCCCTCTGGACCCTTCACCATCTTCATAGCCCTCCTTTGGGTGCACTCTTACAGTTTTATGTCCTCCTTATATTGTGGTGCCCGGAATTGCGTGCAGTATTTGAGGTGAGGCCAAGTAGCTTCTGTTCAGTTGATTTTCCTTAACGTTTGTTTAGCTATTAATTTAAGTAATTAGGTTATGACTTTCTATTCTCAATTACTTCCTTGACCACCTACATAAAATAGGCCAAGTGTGAATTTATGATACGCATGGTACAGAGCCTTAATATATATAAAGTGATACTAACTGATTTAGTCTGTATCCAAGAATCCAATTAATAGGTCTTTATTTCTTTGTCACCAGCTGTAAATTATAGAATCACTGAGTTTGGAAGGAATCTTTTAGTCCAGTCACACTGCACAAAGCAGTGTCAATTCACAGCTGTGTCCAGTTGAGTTTCAAATGCTGAACTTGCTGAGGCTCCCATTGGCCCATTTCTCTACCCTGCCAGTGTCCCTTTGAATGGCAACATGCCCATGTGGTGTATCAGCCATTCCATCCAGTTTTGTGTCTTCTATGAACTTGTTTCAGAGTGCGTTCTGCCCATCATCCAGGTCAGCAGTGAAGACATTAAGCAATGCTGGTCCCAGTATCAGTGCCTTGGGGTACACTGCTAGTGACTGGCCTCCAAGTGGACTTCATGTCACTCACTGTAACCCTTTGGGTGCAGCAGTTCAGCCAGGTTTCAGTCTGCCTCTGTCAACTTATGCCACTCATATTTCATTAGTTTATTAGTGGGGATGTTATCAGTGTCAAGAGCGTCAAGAGCTTTATTTGTTAAACCTCAAAATAAACAGCATCCACAGCTGTCCTTATCTACTGAGACAGACATCTCATCATAGAAAGCTGTGAGATTGGTCAAGCATTATTCACTCTTCATAGCTTCATTTGACTGTCTGAGTCACCTTTGTGTACTAAATATGTTTGGAAAAGGCTTCTGGGAAGATTTGCTCCATCACCTTTGTGGGGATTGAGGTGAGGCTGACCAGGCTGCAATTGCCTGAATTGTCCCTGATGCTCTCCTTGGTGATAGAAGTGACATTTGCTCTCTTCCAGACCTCAGGAACATCCACGTTCTCTGTGACCTTTCAGAGGGTCCCAGGAATGGCCTTGTAATCGGCAAGTTCCCTCAGCACTCCTGAGTGCATCTTGTCAGTGCCCAATGGCTTAGGAATGTTCAGTTGAAGTGTTCCCTAACCTCTGCTGAGGAAAAGTCTTCTTTGCTCCAGACTGTCCCTCTGGTCTTGGGCCTGGGATTCCTGAAGGCAAATCTTACCAATAAAAACTGAGGCAAAGAAAGCTTTGAGTACCTTCAGCTTTTCCATATCCTTTGTCACCAGGTACCCTGTCTCTTCTCTCCAGGGCTCTATCCCATGGGATTCTTCTAAACAGAGTAAAGTCTGCTCTCCTCAAGTCCAAGGCTGTGATCTTGCTTTTTTCATTGCTCTTTCTTTGCAGAATCCTGAACTCCACCACTCAGGTCACTGCAGCCAAGGCTGCTCCTGACCTTCACACCCCTGATCAGTTCTTCCTTATTTGTAAGTTTGAGGTACAGCAAGATTCTCATGTTGGATCCTCAGTCACCTGTGTCAAGAAGTTATCATCAGTGCATTCTAGAAACTTCCTGGGCTGCTTGTGTGTTGCAGTGTTGGCCAGTCAGATGGTGAAGAACAGTTTTGCTCTGTTTTCGAATGGGAAAAGCCAGATGACAAAGATATGTTTTTTCTACTTGGTCAAGTGGATTTCATCGTTAGCTAGAGATTAGTCCTTAATTACAAAGGAGGTTCGATCCTGTGTTTATAAAAGGTGCATCCCTGTTGCTGACGTCAGCTGTGCAACCAGTTGTTTACCTGCAAGGTAGACTCTTCCTTTCAAGAAAATATGTAATAGTAAATAAGTTGAGCTTCCATATGCAAAAGAACAATGTTTAAAGCAGTGGGAAAGACACAGGAATTCACCCACAGTTCAGACAATCTTATTCAAATGTTCGTATCTAAATGTCTGGGATACTGTTAAAAGAACCTTACTTCTATGACTTGGCACAGTCTGTTCTTTTTCTTTCCTCTTTGCCTTTCCAAGGTGTTGCCAACTAAGCCCCCTTTGGAGCTGCTGATAGGAAAAGCAAGACCATAGCTAGTCTTTGGAGAGAGATTCCTGGGAGCTTTCTCATATGTTCTCGCTGGACTGCGTATACTGAGCTGTATTCTTACCTCCTGTTGTCATAAGACAAGTTCTTGATGCTGCCTTACTATAATAATTGATACCATTTACTGTAATTACCATTTTAAAAAAGAACTGCTAATTTTCTTTTAAAGGGATGAGACTGATTTGTGTGCAGGTGTATCTAAGTTTAAAACTGGAACTGAACAGTAGATGAGATAATCCCCTGGAGCAGCTGTAGAGCTCTTGATACACACTTAGCACAACAGGGGTGAGATTGGACTGAATGGTAGGAACCTGGGATTCTTTTATACTGTACCTGAGCAGTGGCGTACACCTGCATTGTAGAAAACTGGGTATATCTAATTCTACTACAGAAGAGTGGTGTTCTTGCTTGTAGTTGATGATGTTGTAATGCAAAATGGTGATTTAGAGACTTAGTCCACAAGGGTAAGAAAAGTATTCATCCATTGACGTAAAAATGCACTCGGTGCCATATTTAGTGTGAGCTACTAGACAGGTAACACATTTCCATCCATAGTAGTTCGGTATCCCCATTTGAACTGTAAGCAAACCTAAACTTTCCATTTATATAAGTGAAGAAAGCAAAAGGTGATCTTTGCCCATCTAGCAGACACCGATCATTAGCTCTTCACCCCCATGTCTGCTCTCTGTTCTTCAGTATGTTCCCAGACCTACTCTTTGTGCATCCCAGGCTGCCTCTTATGAGCCTCAGCAGTCAAGAATGAAGGGGAGAAGGTCCTGTTCTTCCGTGAGACAACAGAGACAAGGCTTTGAGGTTCTATTTTGCCCCTTCTTTACTTCTTCACTGCTGAGATTCAGAGAGTTCCTTCTGAAGAGAGAAATATGCTGTGGTGTATTCAACACAGTCCTTTTCCCTTGCTTGTCTTTTTCAAGGATAGTGTAGGGACTCTGAAAATTGCCTAAAACTATTGCTGCTGTGATACTTTTCTTTGCTAGAATCAAAGTCAAGCTTTTGCTACCAAAAGTAAGGAATGGGGAACAGAGTTGTTAGCTACAAAAACAACTGGAAAATTTTCTCTAGGGTGTTCATGTGCTTCTGTCGCATATTTGTTAGCTTCACCTGGCTATTGTGGGTACCTTCACTTTCTTTGCTAACAGGAGGAAGAATGAGTTCAACACTTTAAGTACACCTACATAAAACTTTGTGCTGAAAACATAGACAAAAAAGTCTGAACCTTGCTGTGCTCACAGTGACAGCAACATGAAGACAACGTTGATTAGCAATTAATTGGAGGTTGTACTTGCTGTATTAGAATTTTTTTTCGAACAATTTCAGTATTACATAGGACAAATAATTGAACTCTTGATCAGATGCTGTCTGGGTTTGCTAGTGGAAATGAAGCATCTTATTCTGAATGATCAAATTTGTCTTTAAAATTCAGCCTTAGAACTCCAAGATGATGTAGGCACTGAACTTGTGCTTGCCCTTTTGGAAAACTTTGACCTGTATTGGAGGTACATCCTTGCTCAAGGACAATGCAACCTGAGATAACTGTTGCACTTTTCTCTGGGAGAGGAAGATGCTGACTTAGGGCACTTTCACTTAAGAAAGTAACAGGCTTCCCAGAGAAATGGTGGATGCCCCGTCCCTGGTGACACTCCAAGTCAGGCTGGACGGGGCTCTGAGCAACCTGATCAAGCTGTGGTGTCCCTGTTCATTGCAGGGGGGTAGACTAGATGACATTGAAGGGTCCCTTCCAAATCACATGATTTTATGATTCTGTCAAAGGCATTTTGCAGTTTTCTTACAGCTTTCATGCCCAGCCATCTCTCCAGCTGGATGGTCTGGGTGCTCAGCAGCGTCAGAAATGCACATCTACATCTGGCAGCTGTGACAGTGCTAGTGTTGCTCAGAAGGATGTATGAGATACCCATAGGTGCCTAAACAAGCATGAGGCATCTCCATTTAGGGATCTGAGCCTTGTCCATGTGCATTAATCATGATGCAGGTCATTTGACCACAGTAAAAGTTTTGCTGATACTCAGTCTACGTAGTTTTTCCACAGCTGGAAATGACTCTGTGCATTATCAACTGAAGGATGATTTGAGTTGTCTCCTCCATGTCAGATGTAGTTTCCATCTAGCAATTACTCTGCAGACATATTAAAATAATTGCACTAAGAATTAAGCTACGTTAGCCTCTTCTCAGACTGTTGCTGAGCTGAGTAGACACAAGAACATGGATTCAGGCATCCATCTCACTGGTAGCCTAAAGCAGCGTTTCCTCCACAGTCTGCCTTGTTTCTTAGGTTATTTTGAGAAACTGCTCCCAGCAATAGATAAAAATATTTTTCCAACAAGTAATGATCATGTGGCCGGGAGCTTGCTACTGGCAGCTCTGAGTGCAGCTTCTCTTTGCCTGTTTTGAAGTCTGGCTGCAGTGTGCATGACTCTGGCTTGGTCAGGCACCCGTGTGTCAGGCTGGTGGCAGCGCTTCCGTACCCCTGAAATGGCACTTTGTGTGGTGCTACAGCCTCCAGAGCTCCTTCAAAGACCACAAAGCATTGAAGTCATTTGTCATGGTCTAATGGAAAGAAAAACACTTTCGGAAACTGCTCTATCCACATCACACCTGCACCACATTGTACAGATAAGGAGCAAATGTAGAACGAATAGAAGATCCGGGTTACTGAGAAGTGCTTTGAGTCAAATCATTGTGGGCAGGAAGCTGGTGGAACTTAAAGAGATATGTTTTGAAAAAAGGGTTGAGGTTTGATGCAAAACCAGTCTGCCAACCTAATGAGTCACTGATCCAGGGTGGAAATGCTCATCTCCCTGTTACGGACTGTTTTCCTACTGTTACATGATGGAAGAAAATAGTTTGGTAGTCCTCTGAGTCTACTGGACTGATCCACGTTTTGTTGTTCCTGTTTTTAATCAATATGCTTTTACCTGCAAAGTATCTCGTGTCCAAATTTCACTTAGATAAAAGCCTGTGGATGAATTGCAACAGACATGAGTGTTGCCTTCAGCTCTGATGTCATTAGTGTGTGTGTATCCTGCAGCTTTCAATCTGAGAGCCAAATATTGGTTTGAATATTGCATGAGACCACACCAGAAGTCTTGCAACTGTTGTTAGTAGTCAGTGTTTTAGGAGCATACTTCACTCTTTTCAACGATTTCACCACTTGAAAATCGAATCTGGGGGCACATAAGGAGACAGGGAAAATAAAAACCACTGTTCTACTAACTCTGCTGGCCTGGAAAATGCTTGACTGGTTTTGTTCAGGAAGCATCCTGGGTTGTACTGCTTCTTTTTAAAGTGAAGCCACATCTATCAAGAGATCAAATATAACAAAAAAATCATTCATGAGTGGTATGAAATAGTAATAGATACTTAAGAAATATTCTCTATGTTGCTTCAACTTGAAGCAATGGTTTACATATAGTCAGCAGGCAGAGCCAAAGCAGAATACACTGATATGGTACCACTGTTATCCCGAGTGCCCTGAGACTCCATGTGCTTGTAATATTTGGGAAGAAATGGAAGGAAAAATGCAGGAAGTACAAATATTTCTCCTCTTCTTTACAACTGACCAGAAGGAAGAAAGGCAGAGGAAGAAGCGTGATTTCAGACTTTTCGTCATATGATGTATCATGAAGCTGATGAAGCACAAAGATCATGAAAAGGAGAGCATCACATTTGTGTGACCACAAAAGAAAAGAACAAATTTTAATCACAGCTTTTTCACAGAGTTTCTCACTAATAATTCAAATTTATTGGACTTCGTATCAGTTCTACTATTAGCATGGGCATGTATCAGAAAAGTGGCAGAAAAAAAGGTGAAGATTTATGTGAACTTTAAATCTTCTTACTCAGCAATGCCTAAAAGTTTGTACACATTGTAATATACTTCCCACTTCTGTCATGTAGAGTTTAAGTATGCTCCAGACTGATGTTCTGAGCAGCAAGATTTCAATGTTTTGTATTAGGCTGAGCTGCCCTACTCTCACTCTGCCTTGAGCAGTATCGCTTGAATTCCAACCCGATGAAAAGCAACAGGAAAGAATTCTCATTGCTTTCAGGCCAGGATCTCATTCCAAAAATGATTTCTCACATTTATGGAAAGAAATGCACTGTTCGTACTGTCACTAAAATGCAGTCTTGCAAAACACTTGTTCTCTGTAAGGAGTGAAGAGTGGTTTTATCCACTGGAAACCAGAGAGATTGTTTAGAGTAATAACAGTACAGTGATTTCACTGGAATTTAGAAGCTGGAACAAACCCTTCCCAACTGTTTTAAAATGGTTTGCAGTATGTGTATGGTTGCACATGGCCTGCTGATATCATGAGCACTAACTTCTTGTATCAGCTCTGCAACGGAGGCCTTATGGCCAGGGAGGCTGAGGCATGCAGAGAGGAAACCTCGCATCGCTCAGCAGAAGTAACTATCCCTGCTCCAGTAAAACCCACAAGCTTACAGTCTGCAGCAACTGCAGTGTCTTAGTACAGAGTTTATGTTTCCAGGTCCTGGAATTACAGCATGGCTTGGGTTGGACGGTCCTTAAAGCTCATCCACTTCCAACCCCCTGCCATGGGCAGGGCTGCCACCCCCCAGGGCCCCATCCAACCTGGCACTGAACGCCTCCGAAGGTGCATGCCACATCCTCGGCAGGCATTTAGAATCTAAACAGTTTCTATTTTTTTCTCACTACTACAGTGCTATTTCATCCATTACACCATTACTCAGGCTCCCTCAAACTGCGAAGGAACATGTGGCAATGCAGTGTCTTAGGAAGGTGGAAGCAGCAGGTACTTCAGAATGGTTCTGCCAAACAAATTGTAGGGCTTGTATTTCTCTATAAACTTGCCTCCTGGAAGAGCTCTTAGGTGACAAGCTGTCCTCATATTGTCTCTTTCACAGATCACTCCTTGGTGGTTGAATTCTCTTGCCTTCTGAAAAGCAGAAGAGGAGGTGTTCATACAGGACATGGCAAGGCAGTGAGGCGAAAGCCAGCGGCTTGCTGTCACCCTGTGTGTCCCTTCTGCTATTAGCAGCTTACTGTCACCCTGTGCATCCCTTCTGCTATGCAGAGCTGTGGGCTTGGGGAAAATGCCTGTCTCCTTGTGTGCATGGGGACAGAAGCTGGACCTGAGCCATCTCATCTGACTAGTACTTAGAAATGTCCAGTGAGGAGATTCCAAAACAGTTCTAGGCAGATTGTCCCGTTAGTCAGTTAGAAAGCCTTTTCTAGCATATTGCTTAACTATTTCTCGTGCATTTTGTGCTGACTTTGCCGTCACTGCTCAGTGGGACCGCTGTGGGCCGGCTGGGGCCGGGAGCCAAGCACTCACCCAGCTGTTTGCTCACCAACACCCCACAGCGGGACTGGGGAAAAAACAGGAGGAACAAGAGCAAGAAAACTCAAAATAAGGGCAGGGAAATTGCTTACCAAGTAGAACTGCAGGCAAAAAAAGGCTGGAACCAGCTGTGTGCAGCACAGGGCAGCCCCAGCCTCTCTTCCCAGAGGCCACCTCTGCAGCCTCCCCAGGACCATGAGGGCCCAGCGGTTGGTAGGCATCCTCTGTTTTAATTACATCCAATGTATTGAAGACAGTTTTGTTCCTCCGTAGGCTTGTTTTTCCTACATTAACTAAATGCGCTTTCTTCAGCGTTTCCCCATAGGTCTTGTTTTGCTTTCTTTTGGATTTTTTCCAGTTTCCCTGTGTATTTCATATTATGTGGTGCCTGAAATTGGATGTGGAAGTCAGACGAGGCGTCACCTACCTTTAGAAAATGAAATAATTGCATCTCTCACTTTACCTCAGGCGGTTATTGCACAATGGGTGCACATCTTTTGTTTTGCTTCTGTCTGATCATATTCTGCTGAACTTGTGCCTCTCCACGGTTTCTTAATACACAATTAATTTCACCTTCCTAAGTGCGGTACTAAGCAAATTCTTAGTTTTCTCTTGTTGATTTTAGACAGTCTCTCCAGTTTGCCTGAGCTGTGTTGTAGAGTGCCTGGTTTTGGAATCCTTCTCTATCTGAGCTTGAGGGGAGCTCTCCGGGCTCCTGCTGGGCTCTGCCACCGCGCCCTCAGGGCTCACTGTACTTTGCCAGCATTTCCTAAGAAAGTTGCACTTTTTCATGTTGGCATTTCAGCTGTCCCTTATCAAGTCTCCACGATGGCTATTATATACCAGATTTTTGGTTGGGCTGTGAGGATTTTTAACACTCTGCTTATGTTTTTCCTTATTCATCAAGTCTGCAAAGAGATGCTAACAGTACTCTGCAGATTCACTATCCCTCTCCCATGCCATGCAATTGATGGCAGTGTTTGGTCAAAGCTCAGACTGACCCCTGTTTGCCTTTAGAAACCCTGGAGCATGTGGATAACGTGATGTTGGGTGGGAGATGCGTGCTTCACTGTGTTCCTTGTGTGCTCAGAGAAAAGCATAGTCATTTAATAACGAAACTTAATGTGTGTTTCAGCCATGGGAACAAAGAAGTCTTTTCCTGTCGAGGAATCAAGTTGGCAGTCGATTGGTTTCTGGAAAGAGGCCACAAAGATGTTACCGTGTTCGTGCCAGCATGGAGGAAAGAACAGTCGAGACCTGATGCCCTTATCACAGGTAAGCTCTGCTCTGCCTTCTCTGGCTTTGTTCAGTGTCAGTGCTACTGTGCAAGCAGGTGAATTGCTAGAAATGTAAGACTGTAATAGAAGGTATCTTTGGTGCATCAACTTCATTGCTGTCTTCAGGGAAGAAAAGGACGGAGCAATGCCCTCTCCAAATCTTTTTCTGCTCGCCTTCTAAATTTTCTTCTAGTGCTGCTCCTGATTTCTTCAGGAACGTAATTGCCATTTTTAAATCTGTTACGCCCGTGTAGCCTTGGCAGCGAAGAGGTGTGAAGGCAGTGATTCACCAAATGGTCTTTCTTGTGGTGAGCAGTCTGCCAGCCTGCCCTGTCTGCAGTCACCTGCAGTGAGTCACTGCCCTGCGTGCGCTGCGAGCAAAGGCAATGATGCCGGCAGGATGGAACGGTTCCCCTCGTGGACATCACTGTTAACAAGTGGGAAAGCTGCTGATTTATTCTCATTTTGAATGTGTTTGCACTCCAAAAAATTTGATGTAGAGGCAGTTATTTCTTCATCCCACTTCTTGATTCTCTATGAAGACCGGAGGGTTGTCTTCCTGCTGCCATAAGATTGAAGCAGAGGAGAATCAAAGGGTTTTTTTTTCATTATTTCTCTTTTCTTTTTTTACTTTTTAAACATGGTTGCTTTTAGAGGAAGGGAAGCTTATGAGAATAGTAGCAATGACTACTAAAAGAATATGGAAGCATGTTTGGATTTCCACATGCATTTCTGAAGATCTAGAAAGATCTTTACAGCACTTCATATCATTTGCTTGGTTGCTACTAGAACATCTCATGTTAAGGCAAAAAAAGTATTTGGAAAGCTATCGTTACCACTCATCACAGTCTTTCCCTTGAAAGAGAACATATACTACATATACTTCGGTAAAAGTTTGATACAGCCTGTTGCAAAGGCAATAAAAACTGTAACCTGAGAAAGAAGATGTATTAACCTGTCTTGCGGCTTGAGCTGGTCTTGGTCAAGTCGTTTCACTATATTAGTGTTTGAGGTATGAGAAGAGCATTGGCTAAGTAATAAGGATTTGAATATTTAGAATTGAAATGTAACATTTGCTAGAGCTGTGGCTAGGACTAGAAGCACAAAAAGGAGCTTTGAGAAAGCAGGAAGTCATAGGGTCGACTGTTTTTCTACCAATGGAAAATGAGTTTGCTGTGTGTTGTCAGGGAGCTGGTAAATGGGAGGAAAATCAAAGAAGAATCGTAGAATCATAGATTTTTCTTTGTGTTCTGTGAAGCAGGAGTTCTTCAGTTTTCTTAGCCGGATGCAGGGTGCCTGCTTGCTGCCAGTCTGCTGAAGCACATTGTGCTGACACTTGGTTTCCAGAGATACGTGTCTGAAGCATGTGACCACCCAGCATTTTGGAAAAGTCTTAAATGACTGATGTGGGGATGGCTCAGTGCTGTCCTTATTTGTGAGGAACTTCTTGGACTAAACAACAGCTGCATCTTTCTTATTACTGCCTGTGATTTATCTAGACATGACAGATATTTTGTTCTTTCTTCACGGGGAAAAAAATCACCGTCCTTCAGACTCTTACATATCATTTGCTGCATGGGGGGAAAAATGACTACAGGAAGGCTGGACATCATTTTTAATCTTGTGTCTTTTCTAGTAAGCAGACAATGTTTGCATGAAATAGATTGCGTATTTGTAATATTAATGCTGTATTTCTTCCTGGTGGAGTCTTTTTTTTTTTTCCTGTATGGAACATTTTCCCTGTCAGGTTCCTTGCGCTGCACAATAGTTATTTGAGATCTAAATCATTATTAAGAGCTGTGACTCATATCCAGTGTGCAAGCGTCTTCTGCAGTTTTAGGTGTTGCCTAGCTTCCTGTTCATTTTTCTTTCATGGCATTTTTCCTTCATAGCTTGTCTGTTGTGAGGAGAGCGATAGCCAGCAGAAGGGACCCAAGGTGGGGATGCCCCAGTGGTTAGTGCAGTGGTGCTACAGCCAGAATCTTCGTCCAGGTTACCCTCCTTGGTAGCCTGAGCTCATCTTTCAAAGCTCCTCAGGATGTAATTTGGTAACAAAATGACAACTTAAGTCGTCTTAGGAGATGTTTCAAGTTTGGGTAGAGCCCGAGTGTTTGTAAGGAATGTAGGTTTTCTAATCCTTGTGGTACTGTTAGTAGTCACTCTGTGTTTTGATTTGTTGTGGGTTTTGTTGTGTTTGTATTTTTTGACTATTGTCAGTTGACGGCTGACTCTTAACTTCGAGTATCACACGTCAGGCACCTTCTGCTGGAATATAACTTTTCACGACATGGTTAGTCCTAAATGCTTGGGGTTTCTTCCTAAAATATAATATCTTTGGAAATCAAACAAATACGTTTTCATTTCATTTCTTTTTTAACTTTTGATTCTTTTCCTTTGTAGATCAAGAAATCCTGCGTAAATTAGAAAAAGAGAAGATTCTTGTGTTCACACCATCCCGCCGAGTGCAAGGGAGAAGGGTGGTGTGCTACGATGACCGATTTATAGTGAAGTTGGCCTTTGAGTCAGATGGCATCATTGTTTCTAACGATAACTACAGGGATCTAGCAAATGAAAAGCCTGAATGGAAGAAGTTCATAGATGAACGCCTGCTAATGTATTCATTTGTTAATGACAAGTAAGTCATTTTATCCTTATATGTGCCACTAAAATAACTGAGGAAAGGACAGTTTGAAGATTTGTATGAATTTGTTATCTTCCACCCAAATCATTAAGTACGTGTAAGAAAACAGAAGGAATAGTTGGTCGTGTATTTGGTATAGTGATTAAAAGTACTTAAACTCTGCTTATTTGCCAGAGCTTTTTCATAACGATATGTTTTTATCTTTTCATTGTAAAATTGTTTGCCTCTTCTGGTGTATACCAATGTGTATGCTATATTTTATGTATGCAACAGTGCAGTACTTAAATTCTCTTGATGTACTTACCAAGCCAGCAGTTTTGAGTACCTGTGGCTCTTAAATCATGAAGTTGTAGAACAATCCAGGTCAGGATGGGCCCACTTACAGTTACTGCTCGTGACTTTTTGTTGTGGTTTTGCGCAGCTGCAGTACAGTGACATCAAAAGCTGCAGCTGTTTTCAAGAAAACAGCCCTCAAAGTAGCCAAATTTAAAGACGTTAGCATGGCAGGTTATAGTATCAGGAGGTTCTTGCTTATTGCAGGAGGAATGTGAAAAGGCATTTGCTTCTGTAATACTTTTTTGTTGCTTTATAGATTTATGCCTCCTGATGATCCTCTTGGCCGCCATGGCCCAAGTCTGGATAATTTTCTTAGGAAGAAGCCTATTGTGCCAGAACATAAGAAGCAACCGTGTCCGTATGGTAATTTGATTTTCTACTCATCGGCTTTCTGTACTGCTGGAACTGGTGACTCAGCTCCTGCTTTATTTTAATGCTGCCAGTATTAAAACTTTTAGATGAAGGTTTTTCCATTATTGTCTTAGCTTGAGAATGCTGAAAATGCTGAGCACTGGAGTTATTGGAAACCAAAGGGATTTTTTTAATGTGCTGGTTAAAGAACATTTCTATCTACCAGTTGAACTAAAGGAGCAACTTCATCAGTCTTTGGTAGGGAGGGATCTAAAACAACACCTGGATTCTTCAGGCTCTAGAAAGCCATTTTGTAACAGACTTTTGGCCAGAAAATGGATTGAGCTTCCTCAAGTTTAGCTACTGGCCATCCCCTACAGGCACACGGCCATCTTAACTAAGCTGAATGTCTACTGCTCTTATGACTCCATAACTTTCACATTAAGTTTTCAACTTGTATGTCTTATTAGCACAGTATAGCAAGTGTCTGCATACACACCTATGGCATGTTTAGCTCAAAAGGTGTCTAGTAGTGTTGGCCTGTGTTCTAGAGCAGTTGCTGCAGAACACTACCACTGCCTCTTTTACCCACAATACAAGAAAGGAGATCCTAAATCTCAACCTGCATCACACAAAATGATTCACAAGATCTTTATAGAATCATAGAACCACAGAATGGTTTGGGTTGGAAGGGACCTTAAAGATCTTCTGGTTCCAACCCCCCTGCTACAGGTGGGGACACCTCCCACTAGACTGCATTACCCAAAGCCCTGTCCAGCCTCGCCTTGAATACCGGAGATGGAGCATACATAGCTTCTCTGGGCAACCTGCTCCAGTGCCTCGCTGCCCTCATAGTGAAGAATGTCTTCCTAACATCTAAATAAAATCTACCCTCTTTCAGTTTAAAGCTGTTATCTCATCCTGTCACTGCGTATCCTTATAAAAAGCCCTTCCCCAGATTTCTTGTAGGCCCCTGTAGGTACTGGATGGCTGCTATAAGGTTCCCTGGAGTCTTCTCCAGGCTGAACAACTCCAACTCTCTCAACATGTCTTCGTAGGAGAGGTGTCCTCTGATCAGTCTTTCAAGTTGTGAGTAAAACTTTAAATGAGAAGCATTTCTATTGTTTAATGGTTAAGACCTTTTGTTTCCTGTTTTTTCTTGTTGTTTTAAATCTCATTATATTTGTCTTGACAGGGAAGAAATGTACCTATGGACACAAATGCAAATACTATCATCCAGAAAGGGGAAATCAGCCTCAGCGATCTGTAGCTGATGAACTTCGTGCCATGTCTAGAAGTACAGCTGCCAAAACTACAAGTGAAGGAGGACTGGTAAAAAGCAACAGTGTTCCCTGTAGCACTAAGAATGATGGCACTTCTGAGCTTAAGCGTGCCACTCCGAAGAGGCAATCGGATCCTAGTATAAGGACTCAAGTCTATCAAGACTTGGAGGAGAAGCTTCCCACCAAAAACAAATTAGAAACCAGGTCTGTACCTTCGTTAGTTAGTATACCAAGTTCCTCTGCTGCAAAACCCCAAAGTACTGCACCTTTAACCAACGGCCTTCCATCCGGAGTTCATTTTCCACCTCAGGATCAAAGACCACAGGGACAGTATCCTACAGTGATGATGGCAACCAAAAATCACGGAACACCAATGCCTTATGACCAGTATCCAAAATGCGAGTCTCCGGTGGATGTAGGTTATTACTCTATGCTGAGTGCATATTCGAGTCTGAGTATATCTGGTCCACGTAGTCCTGAAAGGCGCTTCTCCTTGGACACAGATTATAGGATTAGCTCTGTAGCTTCTGACTGCAGCAGTGAAGGGAGCGTTAGTTGTGGCAGCAGTGATTCCTATGTGGGTTACAGCGATCGCTCTTACATGAGCTCTCCTGACCCACAGCTGGAGGAGAACTTGAAGTGCCAACATATGCACCCCCATGGCCGCCTTAATTCTCAGCCATTCCTACAGAGCTACCATGAGCCTCTAACACGAGTGCAAAGTTATAGTCATGAAGAACCAAAGCATCACCACAAACCTCCAATTCCGTATATGGCTGTGCATCTCCAGCATCCAACCATCGGTGCTCGTTCTAGTTGTCCAAATGACTACTCTGCGTCTCAGAGTTCGTCACACTCGAAGACCGTGCACATGGGGAGAGCCCTTGTGTCCACAAGGATAGATAGCATTTCAGACTCACGTTTGTACGATAATTCTCCGTTGAGACACAGGAAGCCTTTTGCTGGCCAAGATGGGCTTGGAAGCTGGGACAGGCAGGGCTATGGGATGGATCCTTATGGCTACCGTCAGACCTACTCTCTGCCCAGTAACCCCACGCAGCCATGTTACGAGCAGTTTGCCTTCCAAAGCTTACCGGAGCAGCAGGACCAGACCTGGCGCATACCATACTGTGGAATCCCTCAAGACCCCCCGAGGCACCAAGACACCAGGGAGAAGGTGTACATAAACCTGTGCAACATCTTCCCCCCCGATCTTGTGAGGATTGTCATGAAAAAGAACCCTCACGTGACAGACGCTCAGCAGCTCGCCGCAGCCATCTTAGTGGAGAAATCTCAGCTAGGTTATTGAGAGATGATGCATCTTTGTGGTGTCCAGTAGTTTTCAGCTCAGCTCTAACGCTGAGGGAGGTTTGCTACAATAGCATTTGGGATCTCCTTCTCAGCAAGGAGGTTATATAGTAATCCATTTATGTGA
>JANHGO010006641.1:0-21110 GCA_024606505.1 Aquila spilogaster
ATGTGAAAAGGAAAATTACAGTAAGTGCTAGCCAATTCACATTGTTCTTTACAAAGAAATAACCCAAGTGCCGTTTATTGGCCGCGCCGCCGCCGTCCTTCAGGGCCGCGTCCTGCTGCCGGGGGCTCCCGGGAGCTTCCGCCCGGGGAAAGCGCGGGCCTGGCACGCAGGCCGAGCCGTGGCAGGGTTTACCTGCGTTGCCTTAAGCTGCCGAAGTTGACGGCTTTCCAGGCGGGCGGGAGTGACTTGAAAACCGGCCTCGATAGCATCAAACCCGCCCTTCTTTAGTCATGTAAAGCTTAGAAGGTTGTGTTCCCAGTCTAACTGTAGCAAGTCCTTGCTGATGTTCGCCCGTAATAATAGATAAGAGGCAACAGCTGTTCCTGGTAGAAGAAACGTAGTTCTTAAAGATGGAGTTGAGCATCTAAGGAAAAACCTGTTTTTCAGACACCTTTCTGTCATATTTTACTTGAGCTTGCATGGAACGAGTGGGCTCTCGTATAAGAACTTTGCTCGGACCTGCAGTGCTCCAGCTTTCTTTGGGCCCTTTCCCATTTACTTAGGCAAACTGTGAATTGCACCCTTTTTTCTCAGTGGTTTTGTCTGTATTGGCTTGAGCTGTGGAAAAATGGACAGAGCAGACTTCCAGTTGATTTTGGTATGTTAAAAAACCCTTTGGTACGGCAGCAGCTATTTTTATTGCCTCGCTTTGTCAGATTATATACAAAAATTGCAAGAAATACTTCTGTCTGCCTCTGGTCTTTTGCTGTTGAGTGGACAGGTGCAATGTGTGTGCGTATTATAGTAGCACAGACTGGGTTTTGCACTGTGATCTTGGAATTGTTGGGGAAGTCATGTAAATCCGTGTGAGCCATGACATCTGTGTGGCCTACCTTGCAGGTTTTACTAGTGCAAATTTACCTAATAGAGGCAAAATCTTAGACTGGATTGGGGATTTTACTGTTTCGTTCTTTCATCCTCTGGAGATTTTCTTCATCGCAGATTAGTTGAAGTGTTGATTTCAACTGAATCTCTGTCATCTGTGAAGTTGGGTGCCCAATCTGCAGAATTCATTTTGGTGTTTGTACACTCATTACAATCTCTTTTAATGAGGTTGCTGAGGTACATAGTAATTCACTGTAGCCATGTGAGGCTTAAGTTGCTATTGCTATTTGAAACTTTACTGTTGCATTACACATCAGGTTTAATTAGAAGTGTGTATATGTGTGATCTCTATACTTACACCATATACTACTCTTGTAGTCACATACAATGATTTCTGTCCCAAATGAAGTACACTTTTGTGTCTTCTTTTTTTATGTAATATAATGTGATATGTACTTTTTATGCCACTTAGGATTCTGCAATGGTTTGTCTGGCACAATTATTTGTTTCTTAAGTAAATATTTGCAGTATTTTTTAGCCTCCTTTCCTGGAAGGCTTCTGAGGCCTTAGATCTTGTGGCCTTTATTTGACCATACTCTATTTCCACTCTCTCCTTTTTGAGGTATTGTGATCAGAATGTGATATTCCAGCTGAGAGTACGTTGGTGATACAGCTGCTGATACTGTGGAATGCTTCTGTGGCTTGTACTCTATTCTCTGTAATTTCTGTTGTTTTAAATAATTATTTTTATGGTCAATGCAAGCTGAGCCATTTTCACTGAGATATCTTTTTCTTAGGCTAGAAGTTAAACCATTATGGGATATACAAGTGATTGAAGTAATGCACACTGCCAAGACTTACCTTGATTTCACTTACTGTTAACTGTGAATCTTAACCATTCACAGAAATCATCTTGGAGTTCTCCTTGACACTCTCCAAGTATTGGCCAAACTACAAAAAGTGTTCTTACCTTGAAAAAAACGTACAGCTCTTCTCTAGACTTTTTATAGGTTAATTGGTCCTAGCATGGAAGCAGGAGACGGTGTATTCTTTTCAACATGGTCAAAAAGTAGATAACAATATGCTCCTTTATTAAAGACAAACAACCAAAACAAGCCTTTAATATGTTTCCTTTATCCTGTGGTACTTAATTTCCAAAGTAGCTTCCTGGGTCTTTCACTAAACTTTTCACAGACTTATGCCAGCCCTTTTAGCCACTGCTTTTGGTTGTCACTTTTTTTGAAAATTACAGTGGATTATAGAATTAAGTTTACTTTGATTTTCTTGGTCCTTGCTGAGAGATAAATGAACCTTTCATGCCCCAAATTCTGAGCCTTTTATAGATGGATACAATGTTTGTAAGTTGGTATCAAAGTGCAGATTTTTTTTTTTATGTTAGCTACTTTTTTCTCTCGCTCTTTTAGAACAACAAACAGTACATGTTATTTGTGAAACTGGCAAGTGTATGCAGTAATATCTGTAAAATTGTTTCATTACTTTTTTCATGTATTTTGTTAATACGCAGTGAAAATTAGAAATTTTTTTTCAAGATTCACATAATACTAGGATTGGGGGGGGGCTAATTTACTTTCTCTTTTTGTTTCCTGATAACTGATTCCTGATACTTTTTTTTTTTAATGGAGACGGTGTATGGTTATGTTTAAGTAACTGTATAAGATTCTTGCTTCTTGGCTGAAACAATGTTGCTATTCAAAGGTAATTGTGAACTGTGTTTTTGCTTGCTGAACTTGAGTTGAAAGGTAGATGGCACTGAGGATAGACCAGAGAAGCAAGCTGAGAAGTAGGTAGGTATGGAGTAGCAACGCTGATCCTGAGTTGCTGGAGTAGAGATTGTAATTGAACTGTCTGTGGTTAAGACTATTGAGAGGTCAAGCAGAAGTATGAAGTGCCATGGGTAAAGATTTGTGCAACTGTAGAAAATTGGGTTTGGACTGTGAGGGCAGCCTTTCAAAGGAGATGCTGAAGGAGGAGGTGTGAAGCATGGCAGCTCTTGAAAATTTTCAGCTTTCCTAATGCATAGAGTATTAAATGTTAAAATGATATTATTGTAACTTAGAATTTCTTACCTAGGTAAATAAACAGTACTTAAATGCACTTTTGGAATACTAGAGATGCATAACTTCTTAAAACCTTGTGTAAAAACTACCCTTTCAATTATAATATTGAAGTATTTAGAAACTGTGCAGCCTAATCTTACTGTTTCTGCTTCATAGACTTTGAAGATGATGATGTGTATGGCCAATCAGTAGAAGATGATTATTGCATTTCTCCTTCAACAGGTTAGTTCAAATGATTGCATATAAGCATTGTCCATTGATTCCTACTCTGATATTTATTTCTAGAATAAAACAATATTTAAAAGCTAGTGAAACTTTTCAAAAGTGCCTAGCAGCCGTAATCCTGTTAAAGTCAGTTAGGTAGTGTTAATAAGCATTGTTGTACTTTTGGAAGTCACATTAGACAACTGGGCATATCTTCAGTTGTACAAGTGTATTATCTTGGATGGTCAGAATGTACTCGATAATGTAAAAATCTGGTTTATGGGAATGTGTTGGTAGTCTTGAAACATTTGGTATCTTTTAAAATTGTTAGTAGGATCTAGCAGGGCTTAAAAGTTGTGATTCTGTACCTGGTAGTTGATGTCTTTTACACAACTTTGAGTAAATGTGGGGAAGGGAGTCTTATTGTTGGATGCAGCACTGGTCCTCGCTGGCTTCTGTTCTCATGCAAGATCATATGGAGCTAATAAGTCTTCTGGCATTTGTAATGTTGCAAAGTAGGTGTAAAAATAGTGATGCTGTGTGCTCAGGTAAGACGTAATTGGAGGGGCCTAGCCCAGCTGAATTCAACCCAACTGTAGAACCATTAGGTTGTGTTCTCCAGTCAAATCTCTAGCAAGATTATCAGTTCAGGGTTTCCCCAGATTTGGTGGCAGTGTTTCTAGACCTGAGTAGGCCCTGGACATAGTATGGCTGATGTTGATGTGAAGCTGTGCTGCAGGTGACTAGGCTGGACCTAAATCCACCGCAACTGTGATGTAGTTTGTGACCTCTAGCCACAGGTACTTGAGTTAATTAGGTCTTTAAAAATCTGTTCCTCTGTCATCTTGTTGATTTTACATAAGCAAATTTAGGTGTATGTTTTTATTATATGTAGTCACATGCCCTGATTTAAATTCAGATTGTCTTGCATTCAATTTCTAAGTTTAATTGCTAGAATTTTTCAGTCCTTTTCTAAGAATTAAGATAGGCTTGTATTTTGTGATGAAAATGTGCAATGTGTTTACTTTTTAATCAAGTATAAACTGCTACATTGCAAAACTAATTCTTGCTTGTGCACAGTAGTTTTCCAAACGATTCTTTTTACATAAGCTTCATTTATAAAATAATGCGATGTAGATTGTATAGCGGTCTTCCAATATTGCTTCAGTTATGGTGATTGAATATGAAATGGTATGCATTTGGGAAATAGTTGCTAAGGCTATACTCCTTAACTTCTTGGTATACATATGCTTTCAGCATGTATTTCAGAGCTGGGGAGAATATTACATAACATAAGGAAATTTGTTTACATTTTGTACGTTTCTGAGAGTATGTAATGACTGGGGCTCATGTTCAGCAAGAAGTTTTATCTATATATGCCTTAATGTGTGGCTAAATCAGAGTGGAATTAGGCATTTGTTTAAAGTTTTGTGTGAATATACATTTTAACTTATGGGCTGGATTTCTAATGAAATTCCAAGAAGAGAAGAATGTGTTCAACTCCATTAAATTGTTATCAGTAGTTTGACAGTGTCATACTGTAAAAGCAAAATATTTTCATGCTATTTTTTTTTTTAACTTGTAACTGAGGTGAAAAAAAAATAATTGTGGAGTAAAGTTCTGAAGACATTAGGCCATAGATGGTAATTTGGTATAGAAAATACTATTTTTCAAACCTGTAGTATATTCTTTTGTTTGAGTACTGAACTTTGCAGAATTATTGCATTACATGGATACAAGGATATTGCGTAGCCTGTGGTTTCACTGTGATGATGACTTATTTATATTCTAACATGAAGTGATATATGCTCTGTACAGTCTTCAGCTAGTAGTCATTGTACAGTAGTATCCCATTCTGCACCCTGCCCCCCACCAAACCACTGCAACAGGTCAGCATCCTAACTTTTTTTTCCCCTTTAGATATGTTTTGTTTTTAAAGGAGGAAAAAAAGGTTTGACTTTTTTTTTTAATACTTTGTTTTTTACCTAATGCAGCAGCTCAATTTATCTACTCCAGACGAGACAAACCAGCAACATTTGCTGAGCCATTAGAAGAAGAATATGGCTATGAAGGTGCAGATGATACTGCTGATTATTTTACATCCAATCATCAGTTGACTGAAGTTGATAGAGGTAATTATAGAAAATAAATAATTCTCAGAACAATCTCTTTTATGAATTAAGGACTTACTAAAACAGTCTTACATTAATGTTTGTTACTTGACTGACACTGCTCACAGTTGTATAATCTTGTAGAACAACACCCTTCACGAGCATAGCTTCAGTGGTGATTCTTCAAGTTCGTAACTACCTTTTGTATACTACTTGTAACTTGGTTGCATACATTGAAATATGTTCCTAGTTTCTTATTAGAAATAATGAGATTTGATATGAAATTCAGACATAAGAACAGTTGTACTGGCTCAGGCCAAGCATCCATGTAGCTCAAGGGCTTGACTCTGCAAACAGATGCTTAGGGAAGAGTATTAGAAACAGAGCATTTGTAGAATGATCTTTTGCTTGTATTGCATTTTGAATTATGGCAATTAGCAGTATTTGAGAGGTTTTCGAAGTCATGGATTTCCTTGAAACAGTAGCCAATATCTTTAGATACCTGTATCCTCTACAATCTTTTCTTACCCTGTTTTGAATTCTTTGGTTTCCATTCAGTCCTGCAGCTGTGAATTCCACATTACAAGCCGAGTTCTGAGCTGAGTGGTTGGGGAAAAAAATACTTGCCTTTTTTCTTTTTTGTCTGTTTTTTTTTGTTTGTTTGTTTTACAAACAAAGGAGTCAGTGTGCAAGGTCTCTTACTGTTGAATATTGGAAACTGTTCCAACAAGCATGCTATGAGAACTATTGAAGAAGGGATTGCCTTCTGCCTGGTAGCTTAATTACATGTTTTGTGAAAAAGATTCACAAGTCTCTTTCCTAAGTATTAATAGTTAACTTAGTTTTTAATGATTTGGAAATAATCCGAGTTATTTTTAAAGTGTTGATAAACTCAGAATAAAGTGTGTTGGTGAACGAATAGACAATAAAAAGCATGAATGAAATTTGGTATTTAAAACAAGTTGCAGAAAATTCCGAAACAATAGATAGAATAGAAACAGTCTAGATTCCATGTCAAGTAAATGGGAAGAAGCTATCCTAATGCATAAACATATGGGTAAATATGATAAATTGGGGTGTAATATACATGTTTTTACAGCAGGAAATAATTCTGTAGAGGGCAATTTGAAAGAATCAGCCAGTATGTTGCTACAGGTGATCTAAACAATACGGTGCCCTGGCTTTTCAGAATGCTTTTGACAGACTCAATCAGTTAAGAATTGGTATTGAAACAAGAAGGAAAGTAATATTCTGGACTAAAAAAAGATGGAAAAGAAACCTAGAAATAACCATTTCTACTGTGAAAACAGCAGTGGTCCCACAAGACCTGTTATGTTTGGTATAGTGTGCAGTGTTGGCCTTTAATACAAAATTACTGATTGCAGTCAATCTGTCTGCAAAGAGTTTGTCAAGATTGTCCTTGTTGAGTATTGGATAATAAAATGGCCAGCCAGCACAATGTACAGGGCTCTACCAGTACTTGTTTTGCAGAGCAAATGTCTGGGGAACTTTGACTTGCTATTTGGATTATGGGTTGAGGGTGCTGATTTAGGTAACCTTGGGGAAGTTGGAATTCTGTGTTGTTGAATTCCCTTAGCAAAGTTCTTTAAATGTCACCATCTTTGAGGAGGTGTTCAAATAAAGAATCTGTAGTCGTCTTCCTGTTGGTCAGTTCCTGTTTTCTAAAACCTGAACTGGCAGACACTGTGATATGCAGGAAGATTTTCTTCTGTTCTCTTGTGTTTGTATGTCTGATCAGCGCACTACTTCCAGTGAGTAACAGTCTGGTGAATTTTCAGTCTCTTGTGCGGCAAGTCAAGACTTAAGAAACTTATCTTAGTCAAGGCTTATACTAGTTGCAGAAATATGCTCCAAAGAAAATTGATTTTTATCAGCCAAAAAATGTATTACAGTTTTAGGAAAGTTAAAGATTTCAGGTAGTTTCAAACCTGGTGTGTTGATCCAGAGTTTTCCGTTGTTAAGGCCTAAGGCCCCCGAAAATGCTGTTTTACTTTGGGTATTAATTATAGCATCTGTAAACACTGAAAATATGTAGTTCAATGGGATTCCATGTTGACTTACTAAATTACTTTGAATAATTTTAAGGTGACTATTTGTATTACTTCTCTGCAGTGAAGACAGTTAATTTTACAACATAAAATCTCAATATTGAAATACTTCTATAGACTAATAAGTAGCAGTCAGTGATATGTTCCTTATAGCAATATTTGAAATTAGTCAAATATTCTGCAGGGTTTGGAGGCAAAGTTTATCATGGCAATAAGTGAGATTGAAATTAATTTCTAAAGGTTTTATCTCTTACTGTGATATTTTTCTTCTGTTTTTGTTAATCAGATGTGTGGTGCTAGTGGTTAGGCTGCTTAAGACACTTTTTTGTGCAGCTTGTAACAGTAATATGTCTCTTTTAGCCCGTCTTAATTCATGCCTTGATCAAATGAGAGAAGTTTTGGCAGAGTCTGTACCAGAGCAAACAATGGTGCAAGCAGTACTGGATAGTAAATTTGATGTACAGAAGGCTTTGGATCTTGTGCTTTCACAAGGCAGTAAGAAAAATGTGAAGACCAAGAATGAGAACGCTGTGATTGTAGGAAACACAACAAAAGGTATACTTCTATTTAATTGTTTACATTCAAGATGATTAATTTCTATGTACAGTTTAATTTTGGCTTTACAAGCTGTGAAGATGCCTTAGTCATTTATTAGAAAATTAAAAAAAGACCAACTTACTCTTCTATTTCTGTGTTCTAAAAACATTTAAAGGAAACAGTAGCTTTTCTTGAGCTAGAAGTCAAAATAAAACCTTAGTGTCAGCTTAAATTGAAACTGCAACCATCTGCACTTCACAGTAAATTTCTGGTTTCTAATATTTGACTTAGCTGAATGAATACATGTCCTAAAAGTTGGACAATGTCTTTAAGTTTTATGCACTTCCATTATTTGTTTGGTGAACTGACATCTGTCATCCCTAATACCTCCCTTTTTTTGGGAGCGTCTATACAGTAACTTATTTTGATTTATGCTTAAATGTTCATAATCTTTACTGGCATTCTTTGCTGATTCTTCAATTTTCTTAGGTATTTCAGTATATACTTGTAATTTAATTGTAGAACATTGCATATCTTCGGATAACACTTAGTAATTAAATGCCTTTTCATGTTTCTTGATTTTTTTTTTGTTGTTGTTGCTGCTGTCTACTTTAAAAAAAATTGGACATTTCATTGTGACTGCACTTCCATCTGAAAATTACTGGCTACTGTAAGGTAAGGAGACTTACTTTGTTCTCTGGAAATGTGCATTGATACAGACAATTTCTCTTGTGCAGTAGAAAATGTTGCTGACAACACCAACAAACCTGGGTTTGGAAACTTGACAGCCAAAAGTGGTTCAGCTTGTTACTCTTTAATTACAAATGACAAAATGCTCCTTAATGCTGAAAAATCCAATATACCTTCATCTGAAAGGAAAGGATTGAAATCCCCTTCGTTTGTTCTGTCATCTTCTTTCAGTGATGATTTGTGTAAAGGATCGTTTTGTGAACCTGTGAATAAACAGGCAGAGAATCAACTACCAGAAAGTGCTAATGCAGTAAGTTCGATTCCTGACAGTGAAGATGTTCACTTTAGCATAGGAAGTAACCCATCTGGAAATTCTTCCTTTAAGAAGTTGGAATCCAATGAAACACAGGACTTGAAATCCTTGCTGATGCAGAATGTGGTTTGTGATTCTCTGAGTCCTGAAGACAGCATTCCTCTTGTTTCCTCAAGTCCTTCTGAGTGTAATAGTAATGCAAATTTTTACAGTCCTCCATGTTTAACAAGTACTTTAGGAAAATTGGCTCTTGCTAATGAAGTCAGTCATGCTGTAAATAGGAAGAATGAACTTCTTGAAAATTCTTCTTCACTTGTGCAAAGTAGAAAACAAGAAAGCCCCTCTTCAGACATGGCTGCTTTGCCAGTATTAAGGTCTGGAAGTACATCATTGGCTGACTTACTTCAGGAGCACCAGGAAAGCAGTGCTAGCCACTGTTATTCTTTGACTGATCTTTATACCCAGTCAATAGCAAGTCTCACTGATATGAAGTTGGGAACCTCACCATTATCACAACTAGTAAGTCAACCCCAAACTTCATGTGGGATGCCAGAGCTCACAGGATCTTTGTCTTCTCTAGCCCTCTCTAAAGTTTCTCCACTAAAGGAGGTTGAGAATTTATCACTCTCAGATTTAATAGCAGAGACTATCGAAATAGATAAAACTCAAGAACAGACAGACTTCCCCATGCTCAGTGTAACTGAATTGAGGCCCTCTAAAAGAACCAACATTGATTTAAGTGTCCTTGTAAAAAATGCAGATGTATCTGCAGAACAAAATGTGGTGAGACAGTCAAATATCTTAAGCCCTGAAACTAAACTTTTAAAAGAAAAACAAGGAAAATGTTCTGGTTTTGCCAAAACAAATAAAAAACCCAGAAGAGGGCTTATTCCTAAGAGGCAGGATTTGTCCCTTTCATGGATGAAGGCGCTGTGTGCAAGACCGTCAGCTTTTGCTTTAACCTTGTGTCTCCGTTATCCTCCAAAAGGTTATAAGCGGCGCACAATTGGTATACATAAAGCTTTCCTATACAGTAGACAAGTACAAGACTTAAAACCTAAGGAAACTGGTCCTATAATAACCATAACACCATTTGACTTCAAATCAGCTTCTCCTGATGATATTGTGAAAGCTAACCAAAAAAGGGCTTTTACAAGACAGTAGTGCAAAAAGAAAAAAAAAAAAATCATGTTTATAGTTTGGTATATTAAAAAAAATTCATTATATAGGACCTATTTATACTACAGAATTGAATTTTTTTATTTTTTTAACTGACATGTTACAGTTCTCACTGTTTGGTAGCAAATTTGTATGTGAACTTTTAAGCTGTTGCACTGAGTATCTTTATTTTTGCCTAATTTTCACTGACAATTTAACATTTTTAACTTTTGCAAAGTCTTGAACTTTAGTATGTAGATATTGTATGTACAAAATTCTATAAACACCACTAGACTTCTTGAAACATCTCTAGGTATTGAAGATACAGTTCATTGGGAAGAACACTGAATTATTATTTTGTAAAGTAATTTAGTTGTGCTATATGGTGTACAGTTTGGGGAGTGGGAACCTTAGTTTGTATTACGACTGTTTTATTAAATGTTCTTAAAGTTAGATTTTCTTATAAGGTATGTTATTAAACTGCTAGTCTTGTAATTGATATTTCCAGTCAATGTCATTATTCTCTTCTATCTTTATACTGATACTATTACAACAGAAATACCTTTAGTTTTTAAAAGCCTCACTAACCTCAGGTTTTGACAGTTTTAGCTGTGGTAGGACATGTATAGTTTTTGATAGGACCAAATTTGTAGGGGAGCAAGCAATTAAAATTGTGTGCTCTCCCCCTTCAATCAGCTGTCAAAACATGATATTCAGAATTTTAAAACAGCTATTTTGTAAGCATATACTTGTTGCATGTATTTCATGAGAAGTTTCACTAGCATTCTATGGTTTATTCTCAAGTCTTTCAGAAAAGTATTGGAATAACAATTCTTTCAACTTTAGCATGAGAGTCTTTGCTCAATGGAAAAAAAATTTGGGCAAAGCGTAAGTGCTGTTTGTGTCTGCCTCTTGTCTGTTTTTAAGAAAGCTTCCTTTAGTAATGGAAATATAGTCTCTTCTACTGTTTGCACCCATTGCTGTTACTTTGAATCTTTAGATGGAAGATCAGAATCAGGACATTCTGGATTTATTTTTTTTATCTGATAATTACTAGATTGTGGTGCCCCTGTTAGTCAGATTAGTAACTGCATGTATGTTTCAATTTTCCTTTTACTACACATTACTACTTTTAATATATTTCCAGTGTCAATGTCAGTATTTTAGATGCTGAACAGCAAGAAGTGCAGTAAAGGTACTGCTGCAACTAGAAAAATATGTTTGTTCATATACTGCCATACACTTATTCATGCTAAATTTGGCAGCTAGTATGAAACAGTAGATACAATTTTCATCTAGTTTTAATCTAATTTTTATTGAGCATGTTACATCAAAAAGAAGGCAAAAACTAGGTTTATTCCTGACTTCAGGTTGCACTACAATTTTGTTTCTAAATAAAAAATAAAACATCTTCCAGTGCTCTCAGGTACAAATTCCATGTTCTGTATATTTTGTTTGTTTGTCTAGTTGATGCTATTGTCATTTAGGACTATGAGCAGTGTGACCTCTGACCTTTTGAATGAAATTTATGTTTCTTACCCTTGCTAATAAAAATTTTATATAACGACAGTGCTGCAGTGTTTATGTTCTAGTTGACATGTTAATCCAGCTGTCTGTATCCTTACCTATTTTGAGTGCCTTAAAGCATTGAAGTGTAAATAATACAATCCAGTGTACATACTATGATCTGATAAGTTCATGAGCAGGAGCATAATTGGTTTATTTCCTCAGAAGACTTCCTGTAGAAGTCTGGCTGGTACTGATTGTATACTGGTTGTTTTATTAATTAGTCTTAATAGCAAATTCTGCTTTTTGGACAATATGAAATGCTTTTCAGCGATCAGTTTCTCTGTAGTTAGTCCAAATATTAACTTCCCACTGCATAAAAGGCCAAGTCTGTTTTTCCACTGAGGCAGAATGTTCTATTTGGAGAGTTTATAAGTGAAGTTCAGTTTTTCCAGAATTGTGTGTATTCTTCTAGTAGAGAAATTCTAACTTTTAAAAGTAAAATGTTAGTGCAAAGTTTGGCATCGTCATACCTGGTGTGTTTTTAGGTGGTTTCGCTTTCTTATGTTCCAAATACTCTTGAGGCCCTAATTAACGTATGTAGAGATTTCTAATACATGTGGGTTTTTTTTAAATTTTCATTGAATAGCTTTGGTTTTCCCTCTGAATTTTTTCTCTTATTCTTGTTGAACTTCTCTTTGGTTTTGGTCTGTTTTCCCATTCCCCTGGCTGCTCTTCTTTGCATAAAACTTCTTAGCATTTTTAAAAATTTTGGATCCTGAACTGGACATATACCTAAATGTGTGTGCTATGGATTCCATTGGAAAGTATGTACAAGTAGTAGGTGGCAATGTGTAGTACCTGGAGCTCAGTTTTGCCATAGGTTTCATGCAGATTAAAGTTCGAACAAGTGACTGAAGCCAAAGGGCATGAGCATTATATGTTTATTGCGGATCTTGCTGTGGGATTGATACCTTAGTAGACAACTTTGGATCTTGTTAGGTAGCTAGATTTTCATATATAAATACTTTTTCATTTGCATTTGTCTCAGTGTTGTTAGTGGTCTTGAAGAAGCAATACATGCTGTTCACTGTATAAGGGATAAGGGAGGGATTTTTCTTCAGTTTGCAAACCTGAATCCTGAAGTGAGCCTTGAATTAGTACAGACCTGCAGGCTGAGCACTGCAGAAGGTGCCTAAGTGGTGGATAAACCTGTATTCTGATTAATTTTCAGCAGAGATTATTTATTTCCATGCTTGGAAAATTTAACAGTTTTGTTTTTATAAACAAAAGGTAATGTATTACTGTATTTGCTTTTTAAATGAAACGGGTATTTTAATAATTTCCTTAATTATTCCTTAATTTCTTTACTGAGAACTGGGTTTGTGTCATAATGACGGGTTTGTCTTAGGATACTGCATGATATTATGGTATGTGGCATTTTTGTATAACAAATCTGTGTTTGGCCTTTGCACTGAAGTGTTTCTGCCTAATGAATGTTAGAATTCTTGTTAACTGAATCTGTCTATTTTATGCTTAACACAGTGAGCTTATTTTATTGATGTATGTATATAACTTTTTCCCCCATTTCGCATCTAGTGTGTATCTTTGTCTAATACGGGTTAATTTTGTTATTTGTTTTGGAATTCACATATTAACATTGCAAAGTACTTGTGCCTGTGTTTGCATATGGACATAAAAAAGACAATATTAAACTACATAGACATACTACTTCTGGTATTCAGACTGTATACTCCTAGGATATTTTGTATTAAGTTTATTTTGTACATAATTTTTAAGTGGCTGCTGAATATTTTTAATACAGAATTGACTTCCGGACGTTGCTTTATGTACCTAAATAAAATGCATATTCTTAAAGGACTGACTTAATTACAATTTCTTGTAAACTTATCTGACAAAAATAGAGTTATGATTGAATGTTCTGTAATGATTGTATCTATTGTGGAAACAGGCTGCAGTTCTTGTCTCGGTTTGCATGGGCATACTTCTTTCCATGGAAGATTCCTTTGGAGAGAGTAAGGCAAAAACTGGCATCTAGTAGTGTGTCTTCAGATACCATATTGAGGCTCCAGTTTGCCTGTGGTTAGAAATGAATTTGTAAATTTTTTTTTTTAGATCATTTTGATAGCATTTTTTAAAGCTTATTTGGATTTTAAAAAGGAAAGGACATCAGTGAAATAAGAAAAAAGCAACTGTCTAAAGTTAATTCTCAAGCTCTTTGTTACAGTAGAAATTAGAACTACCACAGTTGATTTCTTAAAATCAGCATTCTTAAAAATGTCTCTAAATACCTGTTCCATTTTCTCTTTTAGGTTTCCTTTTTCTAGCTGATTTCTATCTGAACTTGTTTTGGGAAATGAGGGCAAATTGAAAGTCAAAGTATGAGAAGTGTAGGAAAATAATAACCCCCATTGGGATATCAAAAACAATTCATGTTTTGTACCCTTTGGGATGTGATTTAATGTAATTGTATTTAACTAGTTGTAAATTACAACAGAAAACACTTTTGAGAAAAGTATAAAATGTTAGGAGCACAAGCTTCAAATTTAAAAAAACCCATGGGATTAAAACTTCACATACCTGTTTTTTACTTTTTATTCAGAAATAACTATATGAGTAATTTCTCATTGACTTGTTCAGACAATTCTCAGGATCTTAAGCTTCAGAGGCAGCAAGCTATTTGAATTTCTGGAACTGTTGCACAATAGTATTTCAAAATCTTATTTCTAAGAGACTAACTGGTACAGTGAGGTAATCTTTGCAGTTTTGTGTTTTGCCCTATTTCTTCTAATCATGTCATTCAAATACATTTTTCAGTAATCAGCAATTTCTGAAAATCTACATTTCTGCAAAAAGTTAAAAAGCAACTACTACTACTGCAAAAATGAATAGCTATATAAAAGATTGGTATGAAGATAGGATATATGTTGTCTTTATGAAATGTATGTAGTTTATTACAGTGCCTTTATACAAGGGCAGTAGTTTAGGGTTATACACACAATCATTCACATCTCTTCCAAATCTAAAGTGCTCACCTTTTCGAAGTTGTCAAAACGTTTTTGTATTAAATGTTGATTATGAATTGTGGTTGGAAGAAAAAAAAAAAACAAAGCAAAAATTTCATCACATTGTAATTCATGCAGTAAAAATAAACTTCCTAAAGTGCTGAAAGGAGGTGCTTCTCTGCTTTTTTGTTTCTTTGGAAATTGAGTTGAATTTTTATGGATAACTTGCATCCTTTTTTAGTTTGTGTGAAGTGTAGACAGCTGGTAAACTCTTAAGTAGATTTTATGTTCAATTCACTGTGTCCAAACTGCCATTTAAATGAGGAGGAAATGCCACTAGTCCAAGTTATCTATACTTCTGTGTGTGCTAATGGTTTTGACCTTACAGGATTTTTTGTGGGGAAGTAAGAGAAACTTTTTTGGTAAAACTGGTTTGTTTAGTCTGCAGTAGAAAACAATGTGATAAAACAAAAATCAAAGTCAATGGTGATTTATTTATTTATTTATTTCTTGAAGCAAGCTCTTTTGTTCTTCCCAAATTGCTATCTTAATGCAGTTCAGTGGGAATGGGTCTCTATTTTAGTATTGCTGTACTATACAATCAGTTGCTCCTTTGTACAGACTGTTTGTTGAAGTATATATTTTTACCAAAAGTAAAAACTAATTGCAATTTGTGATTTTAGGTGATTGTTGAGATGAATGATTCTTATGAAATGGTTCATGGGTTTCTGGTATCTATGTCATCATGGAAGTGGACATGTTACATTGCATACTTAAAAACAATAGTCAGTGACTTCTGAGGTATGTCAGTGGTTTGTTGGTCAAATAATTGTTTTGGATGCTTAGTGTTGGTAGGATTCCTTTAGAAAATAACCCGTTGCCCTTCTCTACAACTTTCTAGTAATAAAATGAAGATGACTAGAACCTGTAAAATGGTTGTAGTCTGCAGAGATTAAAATGATACATTTTGAAAGAGAACTCATGAACATTTTATTAAGAATTACAGATTTATGAAGGCTTAAGAAGTGAAAATTGACTTACTCTTCTCTAAAATTTCCGTATTCTCATTATAAAAAGAGTTGCTTGTGAAATATTTACTCATAATCATGTCAGTACATGGAGACAATAGCTGACAAAGATGGACATTATTTTAATATTTCAGTTGGCTATTTTGAGTGTTTTTGTCCATAAAGTCAAAGAATGACATCTTAATATAAATTTCTTTTTAACCAGTGACATGTTCTTGATACATGTAGCATTTCTCAGGAGTCCTTTGCTTCTGTCTCAGCAGTGGGTATTAGTGATGTTCAGAGATTGCAATTTGAAATGCACTATTGTAATAAGTTTGCTTTCACTATCGTCAAGGTAAGCAAGGATTTTTGATGAAATTTAGCCAATATTTATGGGTTCTCTGAGAAACTTCTCTTAAAGTTCAAATTTCTAAAAAATACTTATGTAAAAATGATACCCTCAGTCAAAAGGATCTGCATTCTGCACATACTTGTTTCATTTCTGCTTGCTTTTGCTGGCTAAACTACATTTCTTTTTGCTTGTGTTAGTATTGCAGAACAAATACAGATACTGGTGAGTGAGCTAGATTCTATTCCATTTCAGGCACCATTAACGGAATTGTTAACCACTTTATGACACTAAGATTTTTGATTTTAGTGATGCATGAGCAAGAAGGAGGTCAGATGTCTGTAAATGTGCAGTCCTTGCAGGAAATAAAAACTACTGTGAACTGAGCGTGTTTGTTGTTGGGGTAGCAGGGAATCTAGTCTATTTTTAATGAAGTCATTCCTGTAGTTGAGCTGTCTTTGTGGGAGCGCTAGCTATTTTGTTTTATGGTAATTTTTCAGGAATAGCACCAAAACCAGGGCCTTTATAGGGCTGTATGTATAAATATTTAGTAAGAAACAAGCTTCACAGTAAAGAGTCAAATTTGAAAGTAAGGCACAGGAAGTTGAAAAGCCTTACTCATGATATGCCAGATAATCTAGGAATAGAGCGCAGGTCTCAAGCTTAAGTCTAATTTTCTAAACGTTGGACTATACTACTTTGCTTGCAGCTGTTAATAGAGAAGTAGGTATTTCCTCACTGGCATTTATTTTTGATTTGTGATTTTTATTAATACTGCATGTATTTATGTTTTTGACATAGCTATTAAGACAGTGTGGGCAGTTTCAAGAATACAAGCCAGAAGTAAAATTAGTAGGTACTTAGCTTGTGTTTTGTTAATGTTGTTAATCTTTCAATTTTCTAGAGTTCTTTTTTTGCCTCTCCTGTATAAATATCTTCCTTAACTTTTGCTTTACACCAGTAACAAATAAACAAAAATCCCATGAACATCACCACAACGTGACTTAATGTAATAGGCTTTTTCTTTTCACGTAGTTGAATGTAGCAAGGTTTGGTTTTGGTTCAGAGTGATGGGCGTTTCTCAGTCCATGGACAAATACTCATTTGTCTTCTGTCTTTTTATGCTACAGATAGACACTGTGATGGCAGTTGCTTCCTAGTGCAAAGTGTCAGAATGCAGATTATTGTGCTTTAACAGATAACTTTTATCACTTCTGCTTTGCGGTTAATGGACAAGTGAAGCTGGGAGTCTTGAATGAAAAAACAAACTGATACTCTTGGATTTTATTTATAGGGATAGTTCCAAAGAAATCCTGGAGGAGCAAACATTTTGAAGTTTAATGGTGATGTACAATATATTTTTCATTAGCTTAGGGTCCCTCGGGTTTTACTTCTATTTGTCATGCTAGGCTCTAATGCTTTGATTTCACACATTTGAAAATCCATTATTTATACCTGGGTAGCTCAGAAGAAATTTTTGTCCTCAACTTCAATTGGCTATGCTAACTTTTCAGTAACATGACAGTTCTCAAATGCCTGCTGTAGTGGTGAGAGCCCATTGCGCCTGATGATACTCAGATATGGCATGTATTCAGTCTGTGACAAAGAGAACGTGTTCTTTACTGAATGGAAATGTTTGAAATCTGACATGACTGATGATATAGTTATATCTTAAATCATGGAAAGTAATGAGAATTTAAGACTTCCGTGTTTTGTGTAAGAAAAATATATACACAGACTTCGAGAAGTTACTGAATCTTGACACTGAGGTACTGTGTGGGTTTTAGAAAGGAAGTGGCTTATTTCAGGGAAAAATGTGTCACCAGAAATGAAAAGCTTTTTAAAATCCTTTGAGATACCTTTTTGAGATTCTCCTCATACATACTGTACACCTACACTGGAAAAAGTGACACTCCAGGCTTTCTCTGAGTTTTCTTTTATGGTCCTTTAACACTAGTTTGGTTTACTTTTTTTTGGACAAAGTGTAAACCAAACCAATACAAAGTTAATCATTTTCATAGTTGGTTATGTTGTATATGAAAGTTGGGTGTTTTGCTTGGAAGCTAAGAGAGCTTAGATAAAACTCAAAATGATTGTGCTCTTTTTAGAACTTTGGTATACCAGATGACCAGAGATCCTGGGGAAACAGTAGCTCCACTTGTTCCTACAGTGGCCTTCTATCTCAGTCCTTTCAGGTCATGGTAAAGATCAACCTTCAGTTGTTTTTCTCTGTGTCTTTAGAAGGTAAAGTGAAGAATTTACTAACTTCTCAGATGTGATTGCTGGAGTGCAGGAAGGTCACTTTTTTTTTTTTTAAATCCTGTTAAGTTTTAAGGATGAATGATTGTTGCTGTAGTGCTGTTGTATATCAATTCAAACACTGAGTCCTATCTGAAGTTTGCACTTGAGTACTCGAAGCAAGGCTGTTGACAAGCCTGAGACAGTAGTACTTTGCAGTTGTAAACCAATGTGTTTAAGCTCTAGAAACTAGTAAGACATCTAAACATTAAAATTATAGTCTTATCAAATCCCAAATTATGGGAGCAGAAGAAACAGTTTAAAATATGTAAGTTACTGATGAAAAGGAGCTTGAATGCTAATAGGCAATACATGTAAGAATTCAGAAATGAAGTTAAAAGCCAGGAAGGTGTAAAAAATCCAAGCTTAAAACACAGAATTACTTTACGATGTCTGTTCATGCTAGGTGTCTTTCACTACAAGTACTATTCTTCCTTCCCTGTAAAATTTGTGTTATCAATACCTTCTTTATCGCTGTACTGTCTTCTGGATGTGTTTCTGCAGTATCATATTGTTTTTTATTCTGTGTCATTCAATATTGTTATAAAACATATTAGTTGCATAGTCTAGTGTATTATGTCATATACATACCAACAGAAATGCTATCCACCCACTACTTGTGTGCCTCTTTTTGCACCCGAACTGGTTTGTTCTTGGGTGACAAAATATTATCTGTTTTTCATCATCTCAGCTTCTGTATTCTTTCATAAAACTGGCATTTTGCTCTTCAGAGTGGACAGTTACAAATACTTGAAGTACCAGGTTCCTTCCTTCTGTTATACTTGTGACACTTGAAATGGCCATTAAACTTAAAAATCATGAGTTTACTGTCAGAACCCCTGGTAGAAATTCATGCTTAAAATGCCAACAGCTTGGAAAGCTAGATAACTTTAATATGGAAGATACCTGTGTCTGCAGAAGCTGTGATGCCCAATTGGCAGAGACATGGAGGAGCTTTGACTGGTTGTTACTTCAGTTTTTCTTCCATATTTTTACTGCATATAAAAGCTCAGCCTAAATGGAAATTTTATATCTAATTAATTCCAAAATATGAGTTGAAGTTGTTTTGGGTACTCCTTGTTTGAGTCCTCATTACTACTTTTTGTGGTTTTAGAATCACATTTTCCTATTTTTAATGTTTTCCTCTTCCCTATTGCTGACCCACAAAAACAGGAAAATGACTAACTTTGCTTGTCAACTAGGCAAGATGGTGAAACTGCATATACACCAAGTGCTATGCTTAAGTTGAAAAAAGGAGGAAAAGTGTCACTTAAAGCTTTTAAGTAAACATTTTTCAAGGCAGAACTGGGATTTGAATTGTATGCTTCTAACGCTATTTTTCTGATAACATGTATACAAACAAACTATTGCAAGGTTGTGGATGCTATCTGTGTGCTTGCAGGTACTACTGTAAATGTGAACTGTCTAACTACTCTTTCACTGCATCAAGGAAGAGGAAAACATCAAGCAATGAACTTGAGTCCATGCAAGTTCCTCTCTAAAGTTACAACAGGCTGAAATGCACTGCTTCAGACTGGCAAATGAACATTTCCTGGCACTCATTTGCATCTGATAAATCTTGCAAAGCTTATTTAAAACTACAGGTTGTATTTTACTGTATTCAGTTTTTCTTCTAAACTCAGATATGCTGTTTTTTATAAATGTTTGTGTCTCTGAATGATTTTGGCAATGAAGAATAGAGCCCCCAGTGCTGTGTTTCACATCACATCTGTACATAGGTTGTTATTTTCTGAACATAGGTCTCCCTTATTCAGATTATGGCAATGTTCAGTCTCCATTTTTTCTAGACTTAATTAAACAAGTTCATCTTTGATAACTCTGGAATTCAGATATGTTTGGCTGGTGCCAGAGGAGTTAAGAATAGGAAAACGTGGAATAAATAAAATTTCATAATAATAATATATATAAATAATGCAAGTCTAGATAAGTAATGCACATAATGTAAAACATGCTGCAATTAAAAAGGGAAAACTTAACTATGTAAGTGAATACATTTCTTACACTGAAAGGTGGGACAATTTTTATAAACTTTTCCTAAATCTTAATGCATAACATTGTTTTTTTTAATGTATTTTGGGCTTCTCAAATATATGTTGCCATGTATGTCAAGTAGCTTACTTTTACCTTGCTTACTTCAATTTGGCCAGTATCTGCACTTCTCCTTGCAACGGTGCCCCAGATAAATACAATTAGAGCTTAATACTACGATTTTCTGTCAGATAGCTACTGAAAGCCCTACTGTCAGCTTAATCCTCTAATTAACATTAGATTAACTAAATCTGTAATGATATCCATGGTTACTGGCAGCATCCATAATGTGTTTCTTATGGAATGATGTCTTTCTGGTGCATAATCTGTTATAGCTAAGTGTTTGAGCAAACAGTGTGGTGTACAGTGGTGGTCCACGAAAATTGTAGTAATAGATGTGTGAACTTGTTTGCCTTTTTTTTTTTTCCTGCTAATATGTTGTTCTTAATACTGTGGAAGTTCTGGACTGCAGATAAATTAAGTACACTTGATCAGCCTACTGCATTGATGCGGCTTGAGTTTGTTTTGCAAGTTAGATTCAGAGATCTTTAGCAGTTTCACACCTAGGTTTCAAAGATTCTTTATAAATGTGTTGCCACTAACGCGTTAACGCGTTTAAATAACAAAGAATGCTAAAGCTTTTTTTTCCCCCGTATTCTTTGTATTTTTTAATAGCCATTGCTTCCTCTGCATTTTTGCCCTTCCTCAAATGTACTCTATATATGAACAAGGCAAGATAGCAGTGTGGCAAACTAATTTTGTTTATTTAGGAAACGAGCAGAGTGCTTTCAATTAGAATTAAAGAAAGCAGCAAAAGTAGATATTGA
>JANHGO010006642.1:0-21107 GCA_024606505.1 Aquila spilogaster
GGCCGTGTAGTATTAATTCTCTTTACATCATTGACCCTGTGGTTTTATAAAATGTTACCGGACTTCTAACTAACTTTTGCTGAACAATAAATCTGAGTTTTAACACCTGTTGGATTTGTTTAGTCGTGCATCCATAACAACTGTGAGCGTGGTGAGGCACTGGAACAGGTTGTCCAGAGAGGCTGTGGATGCCCTATCCCTGGCAGTGTTCAAGGCCAGGCTGGCTGGGGCTTTGAGCAACCTGGTCTAGTGGAAGGTGTCCCTGCCCATGGCAGGGGAGTTGGAACTAGATGATCTTTGAGGTCTCTTCCAACCCAAACCATTCTATGATTATAAGAGTTCATGAGTAATAGATGTTCTAGGCATGTTAAAGGCACCAGTAACAGGACTTGTAGATGTTCTGTAATCATCTGAATAGACTGTGATTGCTTATAAGCAACCTGTTAGGCTCCTTAATCAGTTAATTAATCATTCAGTACATTAATTTTCATAGCATGTTACGAACTATTTATAACGCCAGTCTTCGAGTGTGTATGGATGTGTGGGTTCCTCAAGAATGAAGAGACTAGTACAACAATGTTATAATTGTCAAAGACAGAGATTACTCAACAGAGTTAAAGAAGAACATCTGCTTATTCAGACTACCCCTCTCAAGCAAGAAGCCAATTACCTGCTCTGTTCTAGGAATTAGAGCCCCTCCCAAGTTTTGAGTTTCAGGCTGGAGAATTTAAGTTCCTTTATTTAAAAAGTAATGTCCCAGAAAATTCATATTCTGCTTGGATCTTCTGAACGCACAAATCCATGTCTCAGTCTTCCAGTTCCTGCAGCAGATCTGTCTGCATGTGGCTGTCCACATCCATCTACTAGTTATGTTAGTGACGCTTATGAATATCATAGAGCTGATAGTATCAGACTAAAAGTACTTGGCTGCTGGAGTTTAAATAGGAAATGAATTTGAATCTGGAGTCTGAAACTCCATAAATAAATAAAAATAATAATAGTTTCATGAATATAATTGGAAACAAAACTTCAGTCTTGGAAAACAGAGTGGAAAAGAGTGCCACTACCAGATAAGTGGCTTCAGGTATGTATGTGCATGAAGGTTTAGGTGGCAGCAGTATCAGAGGTACTGTCCAGACTTTACTTTCCCAATCAAAACCAGTTATCTTTTATTTGACAAAAGCAGAGTTCACAGTCCACTTACAGCAGTTGTGATCTTCAAAGATGTAAAACTGCCTAAAGAAATGCTTTTCACATTTCTCAGGAAATGTTATGCTATAGGTCCAAGGCAGTGTGTGGCCACAGAACTTACCCTTTGGTGCAGGCTCTGAGGATTTGTTGTAGAGGTTTAGAAATCTTTGAGGTTGGGAGCAATGGTTCACTCATCTGAACAGTGTGAGGGGAGAAAACACAACTAACAAGTTATTGTACTTAAACTGTTTTCTGGTATGGCCTAGAGGATAATAAGCTAAGGAGAAACTTTATAATAGTCTTTATTCTGGTTGCCTCCATCAATATATATTTTCTTCCATGGAGATAAGTATCTATTTTTCCTGATTACTTCTGTATTAGAGGTTACTGAGTCATGCTAGTATTATGATTATTTTAGGCCGGCATTGCCATCACTCGGGGACTGGCTGGGCATCAACTGGCTGGTGGTGAGCATTTGGGAGGGTTTTTTTGCATCACTTTATTTGGTTTTTTCTTTGGGTTTTGGGGTTTGTTTGGACTTCTTTTACTTATTAAACTGTCTTTATCTCAACCCATGAGTTTTCTAACTTTTGCTTTTCTGATTCTCTTCCCCATCCTGCTGGAGGGGAATGAGTGGCTGGGTGGGGCTTAGCTGCCTACCTGGGTTAACCTTACAGCAGTGAGTTTTCATCTGTAGCCCCCATCAGCCAAAAGAGAGTCAATATTGGCTTTGCAGTGATAATAGTATATAATGCATGGGACCGTGAGGTTTTGAACTTTCTTTACGTACGAAGTAGCATGTTGGACAGCAAAGGTTGGTCTACCACATGATAGCTATCCAAATGTATTTTCATTTTTCAACTAGTATTGTAATTCACTCAGAAGGTCCATTCAAACCACGAACAAACTAGCAAACAGGAACACATGCATAAATTAAGTTGAAATGAAAACCAGCTCTACTCACTGATCAACAAAAAACTGCACTTAACATCAGGTAGTGTTTTCAAAAAGTTGTATTTATCTCCCTTTTGATTTTATGCCTCTACAGAGAAGCACAGCTTCGTGGTGTTTTGGGTTGGGTTTTGTGGGTTTTTGGTTGGTTGGTTTGGGGGGGGGGGGTGTTTTATTTGAAGGGGGATTTTTTGAGAATCAAAGAAAATGCTCAAAATCTCTGTTTTTATCTCAAAAAAATCTCTGTTTTATCTCAAAAAATATTTTTGAGTATTCATGATCCTGGCTAAAAGAAGAAATACTATGCATAATTTGGGGGTCTTGACGTATACTTTACATCTTATTTACAGACTAATTTTTGAAACTGGTTTCAAAAGTAACCTGACTGTTTAGGTTGTAATCTCTTGAAAGGACAAGAACAGTATTGTTGAAAAGGAATTATGCCGATTGTAATCACAGGCAGCACAAAGGTCACATGAGAAGTATCGGGAGCTTCATCCAGCTTTGTTCAGGGATTGGCAAAACAAAGTTCTGAGGTTATAAAGCAGTAAAGGTGTGTTTCAGTAGAGGTTAAAATCAGGTTTTTTTACTAACACAACAGTAACAACTCTTAGTCATTATTGACTTGCATTGTGTTTGTAGCAGTGACCTAGAGGTGAAAGGCTCCACATCTCATTTCCAATCCTCTGAGCCATGTAGTCCTCCATAATTTAATTTGATGCAAAGCAATTATCAGCCAATTGATTTTCATTGATTGTGCTGTAGGACAGAAACATTCCTGTTGCAGCAGACAAGAACTTCTTCTGGGACAGCCTTCCACCCATATTCAGAGTAAGCAGAGAAATGTTTAAAGCTAACTAACTGTAGCTCTTAATGACCTTAGACATCAGTAGATACTATGTTTCTCACTTTACTTTTTGTGTCAGCGTATTCCCTCTGACCTTTCTTAAGCAGTTCTTTGTCCTTTTGTCCCTTACTTTTACTTTCTCTTGGTTTGTTTTAGCGCTTGCTTACTTTCTCCTTTTCCCTCCCTCCCTATTTCTTGAATGTTTTCCAGTATCTCTTTCCCCCTTCCCCATCGCAGTATTTTCAATTGACAGATGACTCTTCAGTCTTCCTCTTACACTCATTTTCTGTCTCTCCTTATTGATTTCTGCCATATTTGATGACCCTGTATTGCTGTTCTCCCTGGATCCCCATTCTCTAGTCTTTTATCTTATGATTCTCTGCTTCTGTCTTGCTACTTCTGTGGGGATTTACTTCTCTGCTTCAGCAGTTGCTGTCTCAGCTGGTGCTAACAATTTCAACTCCTATGTATACCTAGGTTGCACCTGTAGAACTCCCTTTAGAAAACTACAGATCTGAGTGTACTATTTGACCCATGTGTGTGGTTGCTTTCATAGTGTGGATGCTTCATCTAACAGCCATTGAAATGAGAGTTATTCAGATTCTTTCAGTTATAAAAGACTTTAATTTATAGCACGGTTGCCTATCTTTTCTGACTAACTTATTAAGAACAAGAATATATACTACAGGATTTAATGCTGGGATATAATTTCTGACAGGTTCAGTATTATGTATAGAAATTAATGTAGGATAGATTTGAGAGTTAAAAAAGGAAAAAAGAGATCTTAAGAGTTCTGAACTATTCTGAACAGTTAGAACTACATTTGTAAAACACTGATTTAGTTTTGTGGTTATCATAAATACCAATGTATCTTTTTGGAAAGTATTCATTGTGCATTGATAGATGATTTTCATTCCAGATTTTTTTTATATAAAGTCTTATATGCTCATATTGTTCTACTTGGAAGTAGTTTAATTGCTAGGGCCAAAAAAAGCAACTTGAAAATGAATCATAACTACTCATAACATTAAAATGTTGTAAAGACTGTGGTGGGTTGACCCTGGCTGGATGCCAGGTGCCCACCAAAGCCGTTCTATCACTCCCCCTCCTCAGCTGGACAGGGGAGAGAAAATATAACAAAGGGCTTGTGGGTCGAGATAAGGACAGGAGAGATCACTCACCAATTACCATCACAGGCAAAACAGACTCAACTTGGGGAAAATTAACTCAATTTATTACCAATCAACCAGAGTAGGGTAATGAGAAATAAAAACAAATCTCAGAACACCTTCCCTCCACCCCTCCCTTCTTCCTGGGCACAACTTCACTCCCGGATTCTCTACCTATCCCTGCCAGCGGCGCAGGGTGACAGGGAATGGGGTTTACGGTCAGTTCATCACATGTTGTCTCTGCTGCTTCATCCTCTTGAGGGACAGGACTCATCACACTCTTCCCCTGCTCCAGCGTGGCGTGCCTCTCACGGGAGACAGTCCTCCATGAAATTCTCCAACATGGGTCCTTCCTGTGGGCTGCCGTTCTTCACAAACTGCTCCAGCGTGGGTCCCTTCCATGGGCTGAAGTCCTTCAGGAGCACACTGCTCCAGTGTGGGTCCCCCGTGGGGTCACAAGTCCTGCCAGAAAACCTGCTCCAGGGTGGGCTCCTCTCTCCACAGATCCACAGGTCCTGCCAGGAGCCTGCTCCAGCATGGGCTTCCTATGGGGTCACAGCCTCCTTTGGGCACCCACCTGCTCCGGCGTGGGGTCCTCCACAGGCTGCAGGTGGATATCTGCTCCACCGTGGACCTCCATGGGCTGCAGGGGGACAGCCTGCCTCACCGTGGTCTTCCCCACGGCCTGCAGGGGAATCTCTGCTCCAGTGCCTGGAGCACCTTCTCCCCTTCCTTCTGCATTGACCTCGGTGTATGCAGGGTTGTTTCTCTTACATGTTCTCACTCTCTCTCCGGCTGCCGTTTCTGTCTGTCCTGCAACTTTTTTTCCTTCTTAAAAATGTTATCACAGAGGTGTTACCACTATTGCTGATTGGCTCAGCCTTGGCCGGCAGCGGGTCCGTCTTAGAGCCGGCTGGCATTGGCTCTGCCGGACACAGGGAAGCTTCCAGCAGCTTCTTACAGAAGCCACCCCTATTACCCCCCTTGCTACCAAAACCTTGCCACACAAAGCCAATACAGGTTTTTATATGAGGACTTCCAATAAAAGGTTTTTTCTGAGTAATTGTTTAGGTCTATAGCTCTTTGACAACACTGTCAGTGGAAGTGGTTAGTTTTACTGTTGCTTTCTGATACAGGCAACTGAGAAATTCAGGTTTCAGTATGGGCAGTAGAAGACTGATGGGCTACTTGTGGGAATTGAGAAAGGTTTTGGAAGAGCTTTGGAAAATCTTTCTACTGAAACAGTATTTGTTGATGCAGTGTCTTAGGAGGCTTCTGCTTAGAACGTTCCCCTGCTGATATTTGTAGATTGTTTAATTCCTTGCAATTCAATAGCAGATTGTTAAGCATGGCTAAAATGTGTTCTAAGAAGATACTGGCCAAATCATAGGGCTGACAAAGTTTCATTCTGCCATCACATTTTTTGGCAAACAGATGGTTGAACCTTATTGTAGTTTTCCTCTTAAATGTAATATTAAGACTTTTAAAGCCACTTTGGTCTTTTTCTGAAGGATTCCAGCATGTTGCAGTCCTCTCCAAAAATACTCTCTTGCTCATTTTGTCTTTGTATTTACAAATTGAAATAATTCATGTGATAAAAATGCAGAAAATGACATTGACTGATGGAAACTCACAGTATTCTTCTATGTTATAGTAGTTGTTTTCTTTGATAAATTTTCTGTGTATTAATAAAAAGTACTTAAAGTCCTTTTAGAGCAATTTGGAGGAATGGCCTCTAATTTGCAGAGTTCCGGAAAGAGTTTTACATCCATAGTCTGGAGTTTTGGTGTGACAGGGGAGAAGAAATTACCACTAAGGGAGCTGAATAAGATTCTTGACCTGCAGAATTAGACAATGCATTATAATAGAGATTTCCATCCTCCGTTTCAGTAAAGTACATCTGCTAAAACAGTGCTACCACCTTTATCTGTTCTTGTTTTTCTTAACAAATGCTTTACTCTAGAGTTACATGGTGTTAAACAGGATAATTTTGTTGCTTTGTTGCTCTGTCTTGGGCATGCTTTGTTTTTCTTTTCTCTGTTAATTAATTAATTGTCTGTCTCTGGTTTTCAACCTTAAAGTAGGTGGCAAAGTGAGAAATTTTTTTTTTCTTTTTCCTTTTCTCTTTTCTTTTTGTTTAACTTAACCTTTGAAAGAAGGGTTAAAAGTATTTTAGGTCTGAAAGTGAAAACACTTACCAAAAAGTCTTTTGACGTTCCCCATAATAATTGGGATTGGGATTTGCTATTTTAGATTTGTAATGCATTATTCAACTACAGAGGGTAAATATGGACTGGCTTTTGTTAGTCTTTTGGATTTAAAAATGTTTTTAAGCATACTTTGCATGGCATCAGAGCCAAGGGATTTATAAATTTTTCACTTGTGGTCTCAAAAATAATTTAGTGGCAGAGTGTGCTTTTTTCTCAGAAATTATTTCCATTTATTATGTACATTAATAATTTGCATTAATAATTTACAATTATTAATATATTTGAAATTGTCTATAAATGTAAAGGGTAAGACATACCTGTGACTTATCTCCTTGGCAATAAAATAATGCAAAAGATAACTAGTGATACAGGTTGGGTTGATGTTTGGTTTTTTTGGTTTGTGGTTGTTTTTTTTTTTTAAGATTAAGTTACAAGTCTTGAAAAGAGAAAATAAAGGCACTCAAGACAGATTTTCTGTGAAGTACCTGTTTCATACAATTGTAGGGTAATTCAGATTGGAAGGCACCTCAGAAGGACATCTAGCCCAAACTCCTGGTCAAAATACACTCAGTCAGTTCGGACTATGTTGCTCAGGTTTTGAGTCCAATCAAGTCTTGATAATCTTCAAGAATGGAGTTTCCATGATCTCTTTGGCTAACCTCTTCCAAGGCTTGATTGTTTCCTTTTAAGAAGGAATGCATGAAAAGAGAAAGGGTCGGATATGAAGACAAACATAGAAATGTTCTTAACCCACCTGGAAGGTTCAATTCTTGCTTCTAAGAATTTATGATCTGAGAATGATGACATAGGCCATGTATGCAATGTCTTGATAAAATAAGTATATTCATACTGTCTTCCTTGTTTGGCTGTCTTACAAGAGCTAATGGAAAATATTTTGAGAACATAACACCAGCCCAAATTTGCCAGTGTTCTGTCTCTAAGTTTGATAGTATCTTCAGAAGTCAGCGAGCACTTTGAGGATATTCTTCCCAATGTCCCATTCTAGTCCCCTTTTTTTAGTCTCTTAATTCACTATAGTTAAGTTGTCAGTTCTGCCCCTTGCCCCTTTCCAAGAGTTTTCTGTTTTCAGGACAGACTGCAGCTGGAGATCATTTTGGAAGGATGTAACAACAAGGCACTCAGTGATATATTATTCCTCAGTCTTTCCTTGCAGTTTAGGATTTTTTCTGAGCCAAGAGGTTGAAGGTGCACTTTTATTTACTAGGCATTGATAGAGTTTTTTTCCTTTTACTTATCTAATTACCTTTTGAACCCATGTATAGATAAAGAAAGAGTTGCTTGATTGGGGGCTACTATGGTCATCAGAAACATGACGGGGAGACTGTTCGGTGTAACTAGCGGCAACAGGGCACAGTTAAGGAAAGCTTGATGTCAAGGGGAAAAAAAAAAGGAAGGTGATGAAATTATGGGGAGATTTAAGGAGAGGTGTAGAAACTTCAAATTAAAATGTTAAAGTCAGCAACTAATAATGTTTACCAACTGAACAGTTTATTTCCAGGAAAATTAATGTTGGGTATAAATGATTAAGAAGGATGTAGCATCCCATAGTTCATGCTTCTGAGCTCCATACTGAAACCTTGGGAAATTGGACCATATTACATGTATCAGTCAAGATTAATGCATAACTAGTATAATATTTGGGTTTTCATTAGTTTTATTTCTGATCAGCAGCACATCCAGAAAGTTAAAATTACTTTTCTGCTGTTTGAGCTTAGATATGCTTAACTATTTTTCTGTGAAGCACGAATGTGTAATATGGGAAAGAGCGGGAATGACTGATTTACTACCTAACAATGAAGATAATATATGTAGTTTTAAAGTATTTATATAATTATGAAGGCAAAGGTGACAGCTATTTTGTGAATTAAACAGGGGAAATGAGATGTGAAATTTAGTAAAATAATAATAGTATTAAACCTATTAAAAATAATCCTCCTCAACCTAGTGAATAAAGGGAAAAGTGAAGTGATGTCTTATGAGTGTCTGTTAGCAATTAGCATTGGGAACACTTGTTTGATTAGCATAAGTTTGTGGAAACAATGGTGTGTCACTGCAATGTTGTTGGGGTTTGGGTTTTTTCCCAGTTTAAATTAAGCTCAACTTGCAAAATTTAAGAAGATTTCTTACCTCTTTAGCTACCATAGATAGATGCATTTAATCTGAAAATTAATCTATTCTAAAAACTTTATCAGGCTATGCTATATAAAATATACAGCATCATTAGTTCCCTTTGAATACGTGGCTTCTGAGAGTGCCCAGCAACTCGGGGATATAGTTCAGCACATTACAGAACTGAAATTCTGTTCAGTTGTCCTGATAGTTCATATTAGACCTTTTTTTAAAAAACAAACAAACAAACAAAAAAACCCCAACCCAAACAAAAAAACAGTGTTATCGTGGTATTCAATAAAGATGGATTGTTTTGCCTGCTCAGTGATTACAGCAGAGCATAAGAAAGGATGCAGTATTTGCCACCCAACATGTTCTTACTACTGAGCTCTTTTAAGTAGAGCAAGGAATTACAGCCACCTCAGTTAATGCAGCATGTAAAATTTTAAAACTATCAGTAGTTGACAAAGGCTGCTGTTTTATAAAATATTTTTAAAACACTGTTGCCAGAGGAAGGGAGCATGATGTGGGATCAAATATTTTGCCTTATATATTATTTTCCTAGTTTATTAGCATTCCTTCATCCAGAGGTTTATGTCTAGAGAATCTTTAGGATAACTTTCATTAGGTTAGGGGTCTTGAAATTCTATACTAGGAGTCCTAAGCAGTAGTGTGCAATGAAGAACTTAATTTGAAATCATTTGGGGGCAGAATGACAGATCAATGGCAAGATCAGTTAAGTGTGTAGGAGATAAATCAATTTATAACAGATAAGTCACTACTTGTTAATGGATTAATTAAATAGCCTAGAGTAATCCCTTAAATGATTTCTAGAATATGATGCATTAATTGACAGTACTGTGATGTTCTTTGAGTTATTGTTCCTTTTTCTCTATGTATTTGAAATAGAAAACTGCTTCATGCATAAGGAGAATTCAATTTTATTGATAGTTTATTGGTCAATGAAGTTCAAGATATGATGATTACAAGCATTAAACAGTAGATCATAGAAATGAAATGCCAACATCATTCTTATTTGATAAGTTTTCAGTTTTCAGACATCATTTAACATCAAATCATAGTCATCATTGCACATGTAGTTAAAAGTCTATTATCTTAGTATATTAATATATTGCATGCTAACTAATATCTGTGGACTTTTTGCAGTATTACACCAGTCAGACATAATTATGGCCTCAGGTAACTAGGGCTAAGTTTCACGGTTTGGATGCACACATACTTAGGGATCTAAGTAAGTAAGAAAGAAGAATTATTAGTTTGGGTATAACTAGTAGGATCATGAAAAGAAATAATAGGTCATTTAGGATAGTGGAGAGTTAACTTTAAAAAAAACCAAAACCCATGAAACATAAAGAAAGAGACTTTTTAGATGCCAAATGTATTTCAACAATGAACAGAGAATTTGGTGTTACAGAAAGTATTTTAAAAAGGAATGATCAGTACTTTGCTATTAGTAATTTACATACGAGTCTTATTCAAGGCAACGTTAACGATGATCACCTTGAGTTCTGAAGTCTCCCAAAGAGATAAATTGATTTAGATTTCAACATAGGGTGAATGTCCAACTACAAATCACTTCAAATTAATCAGTCCATTCTACAAGATTGTTTTCAAAATGTTTCTAATTCATTTTGTCACACTTTCATTGATTTGTATGATAGCAGGAATTCACATAAATATTTGGAAGTGGCTGCCTGTTAATAATTCATTTTTGTTTTTCATTCTGGTGCCAGGTATACATTTTGGAGGAATATGCACATAAGTAACTTCATGTGGCTCATATTTGTGTAGTGTATGTTAGGAATAAATGACTAAAATTAATAGAACAATAGTGGTGTAAAACGGTGTGAGTCAGGTTCACTCCATGAGAGTATAGCTAACTTTAAATATATTATCATCACAGTATTTTACTATGTATGTATTAGCCTTTATGGAATTAAAATGTATTTTAAGCGCTCTTATTTGCATATTTGCCCTATAATAATATATTGCCATTAGGGATCTTACATAAATAGACATATTCGGAAACTATAATTTTCCTGCAAGTTCGGTTTTGTCACTGAACACTAGGCAGACAATGAAAATATTACTGTGGTTAACATTTGCTTTTATTCAATTAATGAATAATTATGAGAGAGCTTACTTTCCTTAAGTGCAGTTATCTTCTCATGTTTTTAGTGGCTTGCAGTTCATTATGTTTCTAAATGAATAATAATACAAGCCAAGGAATAAATGCCATTTGGGATTACAGTTGATGATGACCCCCAGTCTGGCTCATCATTTCCAATATTTCTGTCTTGTGGTTCTAAAGATTTTCAAAGTAATTGAATCTTTCCTTTTGTGACTGAACTCCAAAGGGGCTTTTTCAATTCCCCTGTTTTGTATTATAACCATAAAATTAAATTTTTTATCCCAGGGCCTCAATGTTAGTAAAATTTCTTTAGACACAAATTAAATATGAAAGCCTTCTAACTGGGAAGAAAAGAGATTTAGCTTCACTTTACTAATCAGGTCTGATAAAAAACAGTTCTTATAAAATTGTAGGCAAGGAAAGAAATTTCTAGGCTTGCCGTTAAAAAAACCCAGACAAACCCACAACAAAACAATACTGCTACAATTCAAGCTACAGGTACCATCACTGAGAGTACTCTGTATACTTGTATTTCTTAAAATGAGATCTCCTTTAAAGGTCCTAAAAGTTTTATAGGAACATCTGACATCCGATTTGCCCTTCAAGACTAGTAAGGGGTTTTTTTGTGGTTTTGATTTTGTTTTTTTAAACCTCAAAGGCAGCTGAGTTCTGAATTGAAAATGTGTTCTCAGAGTCATACTCTTCAACTTTTAAAGTCAATGTGGAACAACCCTGTCTGTCAGAAGTGGGAAAGGAGACCACAATTCATGAGTTTCTCAGTGCGTACTCCCAATTCAGGTGCCTTGTGTAACTGTACAGCGCTGCAATAATACTGGCTTGGCACAAGTTGAGGTGAGGGCTCATTTGACAGAAGCGAATCTGAGGTAGAGTTCTTTGGTGCAAATCTCATTTATTGGTGCTAGAGAACAATGAAGGAATATTTGAAAGAAAGGAGAAACAGCTTTTCTTTTCCTACCTTAAACTACACAAAGAAGTCCTCATTTGATAGAAATCAGTTTACTGACAGAATTATGACACAACAAATTAGACTTTAAGACCTGTCTTCAGCTGGATTGTATAAACCTGTGAGGTTTGGTGTGGGGTTTTGCTTTTTGTCTGGGTTTTTGTTTGTTGTTTGTTTTTAATAGTGACTGGTGATGGAATTTTTCAAAACCAAGACCCACTTTTCTGCATTGCTGTCACCTAGTGACAAAATTATCTAACAAGGCCACGTGGGCTACCTGAAATCTCTTTGTTCTGGGTTTGGTGTTTTTCTTTAAAACCCCATCATGTAACAGAATATTTAAATATTTTGGACTACATATGAAAGAATAACATAAATAATTTTATTGTGGTGATGGATGACATAATGATATAAAATGAATATTAAATAAACCCTCTAATTCTGGATAGATGTTTATAGCAGTAGAGATTGTTGTCTTTTTCCTTTTTTTTTTGGTTTTTTGGGTTTTTTTTATTAAATCTATTATGGTGACATGCTAGGTAGACTTATCAATACACTCATAAAAAGTATATTTTGAGTGTTAAGTCTTCATGTTGTGGTGATTTTCTTGCAATCTTCGCTATACCTAGGATACCTTAGATTGTATACACGTTATTTCACTTTGGATGTCCACATTTAAAGACTTATCTGTTGTCTAAACCTGGAGACACACTGGAAAGAAAATCCTGTTGCACTAGATCCTGTGGTGTTAGTGTGAAGAAGGAGGAAATGTATTTGTGTTGCTTGAAAATTTTTAGATTTTTAATAATAATCTATAGATCGAGTCCACTTAGGAAACAAATATTATCCAGAATGGGCACATAAATTAATAGAGAAAATTTCAAGTTTATTCATATGGGGAAAATTCTTGTGCTCTGTAATAGAGGCGGAGGGGAAATTGTGGGGGTTTTTGTTAGTGTGTTGTTTTTTTTTTTTCTTCTTTAAAGTATAACTAACACAATCTGTTACTCAGTAAATTCTTTCTGTGGAAACGTGAGGGCATGAGGCACTCTCTTGCTGCCAATGAGTGACAGGTCTACTGTTGCCACAGACCAGCATACAGCTTTTTTTTGCAACAAATTTATGGATATCAATATTTGAAGAAAGTAAGTTTTCAGGTGTGCATGATAAATATTTCATTTCTGACCTAGCCCTGATCTGTGCAGCCTTCAAATCTTATTATCTTAATGGCAATCTTTACTACTTGACTTCAAATTACAGTAATTTTGTGATTTTTTGGGGGGGGGGGGGGATATTATACCTTATGAACTGTAGATTTCTATTCCTCTTTGTTTGAACTGCAACTTCTTGAAATGCTATTAAGCATTTAAGTGTTTCTACCATGTGCAAAAAAAGTCACTATTTCAATGATGGATGAAATGTTACATGTTTATAATCATCCTAACATTTGTTGCATGTTTTGGAAATTGGGAAAGAAATATGCTATTAAATACTAATTCTGAAAAACAAAAAATCTCACTGATGAGAGTATATGTGAGTTTCCTTACTCATTTGTTATTGTCGTACATTTTTAATTTTAAAATGCTTATGATAATAATGTTGTACTTTGAATAGTTAAGGTGGACTAATTAATGCACTTTCAGCTCAACTTCCCAATTTTTCTTTAATACATTTTGAGTTCTAGATTAATCTTTTTTTTTTTTCCTCGGACTTCTGAAATTGTATTTCAGAGAAGTACTACATCAACATTACACTTCAAATCATATGATGAACTCAGGCCTCTCCCCAAGTTAATGTAGGACCCACATTTAGCTCAGTGTTTCATATAATGGTTTTTAATATGAAAATGAATATTGAATGTCCATTTTGGGATACTATAACTAGGATACTAGGGCTGATTCAAAGTAATGACTCTTGTGTAATGGTCATGTCCTGTTTTTACATATATATGCTGTCTTTTTGACCTTTCAGTTTAAAGATCAGGTTTTTAATAATCCATTGGTCAAAGCAATTAATGCCAGGTGAAGTATTGGACATTAACTTAGTGGCAACACGATATTTAATTTTTAAGCAACCAATTAACTTGAATTGTTGAGTTTTGTAATGAAATATGGCCGGTGCAAGAATATATATATATATATATATTTATATACAGACTAACCATGACCTGATGTGTGTATATCTGGAAGGACTATCCAGAAAGAATGAGTATTGGACAGCTTTCATACTAGTGTTCTGCTTTATAGGAACATTTTCGAAGTAGGAGCATGAACATTCAAATCTGTTACAGATTGTCCTGTGAAGACTGAGAGCCTGGAAGTTGCAAGGCTACCTTTTGACTTGCTTTGGAATACCTTTCCTTTAAAGGAAAAGGTTAAGAGTTTTTCTGTGTTCTTCTGTCATGATCCCGATGTCTTTTGCATTGGCTTCTCATCACCCTTGCCATTCATCTTCTGTAGGAGCCAACATGTAGGACATAGCTGGCTGGCAGTCCAAGGATGTGCTTCATGATTGCACCTTGCACATGGGGTTCCAATGTGGAGGTGAGATACTATAGCATGCAACAGTTTGGTACCACAGCCTCTGTGTAGACATGTGGGTGAATCCAGTAAGGTGTCACCAAGATGCCTGGGTTTATAGAGCTCATGATGTATGAGGAAAAGGGCAGAACAGGCTGTATTCGGTCTTAGGAAGAGAAGGCTAAGAGGAGATGTTATCGCTGTCTAGAACTATTTAATGGGAAGATACACAGTGAAATGGAGCTCTTCTCACAGGGGTACAGTGATAGGACAAGAGGTAACAGACACAAGTTCTGAAAAGGAAATTTATTAGGGAAAAAAATAATCATGAGGGTACTCAAACATTGGAACAGGCTGCCTGGAGAGGCTGTGGAATCTCCTTCCTTGATATTTGTACCTTGACTGGACACAGCCCTGAGCATCCTGATGTAATTGGGTCTGCTTTAGGCAGTGGTGTGGATTAGATGAGCCCCATAGGAAGGTCTCTTCCAGCCTTAATAACTCTGTGATTCTGTGACTCAACCAGGGGTCCCCATCAGTCATGCTGGTACTAGGTGTCTATTACACTGTCAGATTCCTTTTTCCCCTCGTCTGTCTGATATTGGGCTCCCATGCATTTCAGAAAGCTGGCTTAGAGAATAGTGCAGGAAGTGGCAGGACTAATCCATCAGTTCATACCTCAAATTCAAATCGGAAGGAACTGGAAATTTAATGGAAGTAAGGCTTTCTGTGTTGTAGTTCAGTCTTCTTATTGATGGACAAATCTATGTCAGAGGACCAGGCGTAAAGCACGCTATTTTAGCTGTTGATAGCACTTGCATCTGTATCTTAGAAAGCATACTATATTCTGGGCAACGGCTCTGTCTGTCAGCCAGATGTCTAACTCTAATAAGTGTGTTTTCCGAAGACACAGGCACAACAAGGCTACTATGGAAAAAAGCAAAATGAAGGGTGCATCTTAAAAGTGGCCTGACTTTATATAGTTAGAGGACAGCTATCGTTGTCAAGGTGTCTACTCAGGCAGCATTCTTTAAGATGAAAGCTCGTAGGCAACACTGAAGTCAATTCCCTGGTTCAGCATGCTTAGCTGAAGAGGCTGAACAGCGTGGGGGAGCTGGGTCTCGGTTCTGCTGGTGTGGATCCATCCCAACACATGGTGCTTGTACTGGGTCCACCAGCTCAGCCAGGCATGAGGTTAGCCAATGGTGTACAGCAGAGTCACTTTTAGGCTCTGTAAGAGGCTGCACGCTGCTGAGCTGTGAGAGGGGGCAGCCTGTATGAAAGCCAACACACTCTGAAGGCAAACCTAACACGTTCCAGGACCCTTCTGTTTTGTTGTTTGCCTTTGTGAAACTAAAATCACCTGATAGTCTGACAAATACTGTCAGTAACAAGGCTGTAAGACAACGTCTACAGGGGAAAACTGCATCAATATAAGTAAATAATTTTAGAAAACCTTTTAATTAATTCAGTGAAACCACCTTGTGTTGGTTTCTAAATTGATTAAACTGAAAAAGTATGTCTTTTGTGCGCAGAAAGGCTGGGGGTGGGGGAGGTATAAGACAAAGAAACAGGTCTTGCATCACAGAAGCCATAATCATCACATTTTCAAAAGCCTTTGGGACCTAGTGCTTATAAATACAGTTTTCAAATACTTACCTACGATAGTAAAACACTTGGCTTGGAGTGCTTTGTCACATGAATTTCTTTGAAGTCAAAAGGCTACTTGTGCTCTTGAGCACCATACTCTTTAGAAAATGTTTGCAAGATTGGTTTTTTATGAATACAGTCTTCATAAATACATGTTTCATAATTTAAGTATGAAAGCATTCTCCCAGAAGGGTGATGACTTTGAACAGTGGCTGTTGTGTGTGTGTGTGTGCTATGTGAAGAGCAAAGTCAGAACACAGTCTGCTTATAACCTCCTGGCAACAGCTGTTCAAATATTGTTTCTCTGCTTCCATCCCTGCAGAGAAGGTGGCTCACAAATACAAACACTGTTAGGTTGGTAGATTGTCTTATTTACTAAAAAGAATGACTGCTGGTAAGTAATAAGATGATGTACTATTCTTTTTCTAACTGATGACTGCAATGTTTTCAGGGAGGCAATTGGCAAACAAATGCTATCTTGTTTGGCTACTCAGTCCAAACTTTTCAGTGGTCATTTCCAAAATAAAATAACTTCTGTGGTGAGACCAGCATGTTAGTAGAGTTGACTGCTGCAAACCTTGATAAGAAAGCTGCCTTGCAGACTATAGGGTCAGTTACTATGCTGTGAGATTTTTTTCCATGTACTTGGTGAAATGTTGCCAAGAAAAAAAAATCTGCCATTGCAGTGTATATGTGACTGCTGTGTACATGGGAACCAATCAACTACAATAGTATAAAATCATTCAAATGAAACAAAGACTGCAGAGTAACAAGGTTCAGAGAAACCCTAGAAACACCTCTGTCTTTAACTTCTAAAACAAACAAAATGAATATTTGTGAATCTGTAAAACATTTATGGCATGAAATGAGGGCAAACATGAAATTTTTATCATCTTTCATGGAAGCAATGTCAATGGCTAGAAAGTAGTCAGGTGACTGATAATTAAACAAAGACTTAAGAAGCAAGGCGATATATACAAGGGGAAAAAGCCTCTTTTGACAGCACATTGTTCTTTACCTGATTCATAGGATTACAAAACAATGCTGCAAAAAGGATTTTTGTTCTATGTTTTCCTCATGCTATATTCCAAGAAAATATTTCTAGTTTTTTTTAATACATCTACTGCTAAAGATTTTCAGCCATTTATTTGGAAAGTAGTTTGGAAATCTAATAGATCTCTGACAAAGTATTTTGTGAATAGTAACCTACAGTTCCCACTTACTACTCAAAACAAAGAAACAGTCCTGAAGAAAGAAAAACTATTTTTTTCCTCCATCTCATTTTGTTCTTTGGTAGAGCTAATAAATTTAAGTATTTGTAGAAGACTTGTATGTAAGTATTCACTTTGTATCCAGATTTGGTATCCAAAGAGGCAGTGAAGAACCTGATTTCATTTCTGACTCCTCTGTTGTCTGCAAATGCTGTGTAAAATTTTCTTCTATATAATTGTCTTAGCTTTTTTTTTTCTTTAAACTAGAGAATAAGGAAAGTGATTGGACCGTAACTTGTAATACTGAAGTAACTTGCAGATAATGTATTTTAATACCTATCTTCAGTGTTGCGGTATCCCTATTGTCCTATGTCTTACTAGCCTGGAAACTGTTTCAAGGGGGGGTGTTGTGGTTTAAGCCCAGCTGGCAACAAAGCACCACGTGGCTGCTTGCTCACTCCTCCCCCCTCAGTGGGATGGGAAGGAGAAAATAAAACAAAAGGGTCATGGGTTGAGACAAAGACAGGGAGGGATCACTCACCAGTTGTGGTCAAGTGCAGAAAACAGACTCAGCTTGGGGAAAAAAACAAGATCAATTTAATTTGTTACCAATCAAAGTCAGAGTAGGATAATGAGAAATAAACCCAAATCTCAAAACACTTTCCCCCCACCCCTCCCTTCTTCCTGGGCACAGCTTCAATCCTACCTACCTACCTAGAATTCTCTACCTACCCCCCCGCAACAGTGCAGGGGGGTGGGGAATGGGGGTGGGGGTCACACATTGTCTCTGCCACTCCATTCTCCTCGGGGGAGGACTCCTCACTTGTCCCCTGCTCCAGCATGGGGTCCCTCCTATGGGAGACAGTCCTCCACGAACTTCTCCCAACGCGAGTCCTTCCAGCAGGCTGCAGTTTTTCATTAACTGCTCCAGTGTGGGTCCTTTCTGTGGGCTGCAGTCCTTCAGGCACAGACTGCTCCAGCGTGGGCTTTCCCATGGAGTCACAGCCATCTTCGGGGGCATCCCCCTGCTTCAGCATGGGCTCTTCCCCGGGCTGCAGGTGGGCATCTGCTCCCCAGCTCCCCTCCATGGGCTGGGGGGAGGACAGCCTGCTGTCTCACCACGGGCTGCGGCGGGGGCATCCCCTCCTCTGGTGCACTTCTTCCCCCCCGCTCCTTCTTCACTGACCTCGGTATCTGCACAGGGGTTTCTCTCACATCCCACTCCCCTCTCTGCTGCAGGTTTCCCCTCTTAAATCTGTTCTCCCAGAGGCGCTACCACCATCGCTGATGGGCTCGGCCTTGGCCAGCGGCAGATCTGACTTGGAGCTGGGGAAGCTTCTAGCAGCTTCTCACAGGAGCCACCCCTGTAGCCCCCTCCCCTGCTACCAAAACCCCAACACACAAACCCAATACAGGGGAGAAAAAAACCTGCTATATTACTGGTAGTCAGAGAATTCAGGATCTGAAGTATTTGTAATAGGGATTACTGAAAATTTCTTCTTGAATTATTCTTGTGCCACATGTAAAACATAAAATAGTGAAACTGTAAAGAGCTGTACTTAACATGTAGAGGGGAAGAATCTTCATGTTAGCAAGCCCTTTGCTGATGGCCACATAGGAATATGAAGTAATTCATATTACAGCCGGTAGGAGCTGGGAGCAGGCCTTGAAACCTGCTTTCACAGTGTTACTTTCCAGTACAGTAAATTGGATTGCAGATTGTTGCTAAATTATCAAATTTACTGCTTTGGCATAGATTTTGATTAATATTTTTTTCAAATCTGCAGTTCTTGGTTTTTAGGGGTTTTGTTTGTTTGTTTCAAATGATTGTCTGCATTTGAGGTAATAAATACTAAATACAGTAAAACCAAACAATTCTTTCATTTGTTGCTTATTTCCTCACCATGTTCCTCAGCTACTGCTCTAGACACAGAGCCACAGGTTATTGTGCTCTAAAGGAAAAAAGGGGAGGGGAGGGGGAGGGGTCAGAGCATTTCCTCAGAGGCACATCAGTGCATTTGGAGATTGGGAAGAATGGCCAAACTTCTGCTTTCCTAGTGAGATGAGCAGGAGCTGTATTTGAGGGAGCCCTCAAATACCAAAAGTCTTACAACTTTTACAGTGAACATGAGTTTCAATTCCTTGGAAGTGCAGCTCCAAGGAACTCTTGAAAGCTCATTCTGAAAGCTTCAGACAGAATAATGCAGCATAATAATAAAGCTTTGTCCAATATATCTGCAGGATATATTTATCTCAAATCATGGATATATGGATATGGATAATTGTTTCAGACTTACCTGCCCTTGTTCTTTTTCTCTGAATTACACGATTACTTCTCAATTCACAAGAACTATATACTATCAGGAGAGTATTTAGGTGTATGTTTACATCATGTCCTGAGTAGAGATGTTCTTACTAAATAAAATGTACAAGCAATGTAATTCAGGCTAGATGTCTGTGAAATGCTTGGCTGGAGCTAGAAGTGCTGTATTTCTAAGTATACAGTATATTAAAAATTGAGCTGAAATGAACTTTTAACACTTGGGTCACTAGAGTTTCTGTATTAATTGGTAATTGATTTTTTTTTTTTTTCAGTACAGAGGTACACTGCATTTTTAACTTCTATCTAAATGTAAAAAATTATAACATTAATGCTCCTAAAAATTCTGCAAATGAATATAGAAAGCAAATATGGTCTAAACTTTAAAAGCTAGCGTCTATGTAGAGATGCACTTAACAGATTGCATAACCATTACTTCCCTAGTGCAGTAGAACATGTATGTCTCTTTCACTAGAAACACCTTTGGTTTTATGTGGCAAGCAGTTAGAGCCACAAACTTTATACATAAGTCTGCAGGCACAAATTAAGACTGCTGAGATGCCACTTCTTAGAAGTGATTGTATTTTAGCAATGAAAAAGCTTTATATTTTAATTTTCTAAAAGAAATCAAGGAAACACGTGATGAAAAGTGTATTTTAGGCCCTTGCCTATCAATATATAATGTATGATTATTGGTTAATTAAGCTTTACTTCAAAAACATTCAGAAAACAGACTTATTGGAGTTAGAGGTCTGTCAGACAGACAAAGCTGCTGCCCTGAATATGTTATGCTTTCTAAGGTATGGACACAACTTCTATTAACAGCTAAAATGCTCTGCTCTATGCCCAGTCCTCTGAAATAACATATTTACAATCATGATGCAAGGGTAACATGCCCCAATATTTGAAAGAATAAAAGTTGAATATTTTTAAGCTGGCTCTCAAACTGTTGTGTGCAGCATCTTAAAATAAAAGAAAATCAGTTTGTACTTATTTTTTTCCTTAGACTCTGGGTTTCCCTAAAGTTTTCCCTTTTATGCTCAGGAACCACTATTATTTACTTCATCCCTTGAAATCTGATTATAGGGCTCCAGGGCTGTGATATGATGCAACGAGGATGTGTTTTCTAGCATGTTACAATAACAACTAACTTTAATATATTACTTTTCATAAAATTGTATCCCAAGACCCTTTAGAGTATGACAAATTACAAGCCATAAGACAGTCTGTGCTATAAATCATGGAAAAGACTTGTGCAAATTCATTGGATGGTGAACAAATTAAAGCACTCATTGCGCATGACCAATAACATTTTCATACATTAAACAGTTACGGTATTTATTTCTATAGCACTAAAGCCTGCTATGAGTATGTTGTTTTCAGCAATGAAAGGTGACAGCAAATCTGCTTCTCTGCAATAATTAGCACATTCATCAGGGCATATTAAGCAATTCCAAATTATTTTTTCTTGTATAGGATTTTTTTTTTTGTAGTACAACTGAGAATCAGCAAACTCATAAATCACAAAGACAGCGGAATGCACTGAGTGCCAGCAAAATAGGAACTAAACATTTCCACAGAAAAGTAATAAAAACAAATAGTATTTTGTTAAGTAAAATAGAGAAACATTAATAATGAGGTAAAAGTATGTGTCGTGGTTTCAGCCTAGCCGGTAACAAAGGACCACGCAGCCGTTCGCTCACTCTTCTCGCCCCTTCCGGTGGGATAGGGGGGAGACGGAGGAGAGAAAAGAAAAAAAAACTGGAACCTCGAGGGTTGGGATAAGGGCAGTT
>JANHGO010006643.1:0-21106 GCA_024606505.1 Aquila spilogaster
AATACTTTACAGCTGTTTGCAATTACTGCATCTGTTCTATCAGTGGATTCAAATATTGGAGGCTATATTGACAGAAATGTGAAATGCCATAGAAATGGGTACAAGAGGGGACACACAGACACGCGTGCACGCTTCATGGATCTAGTCATGTTAAGAGAAATCAAACACCGTGTTAGTCTCAAATCTGTGCCACACACTCAGGGCACAGATTTAACAAACTTGAAAAGTAAAATTTCTGGTTTGCAGGAGTAGAAGTTTAACAGAAGTTTTGTCCCAGATGGCTTGATGAGAAACCTGTGTACCAATTCCTCCCCACTAAAATATAGTTAAAGTTTTGCCATTGTCTCCAAAACCAGACCCCACAAGATAGGAAAGCAGAAAGAAGTGTCTGAAAATAACTGGAAAATATGTGCAGTCTACATACAATAAGATTTATGCCTTGTAGCTTAAAATAAGGGATAAGGCTTTTAATGTTTCTGACTTTTTCCTCCAAATATACAGTCTTCTTCTATTGTATATGTTCAAGAGCTTGGTTTATTTCAAAACTTCTTGTAGACTCATACCTTGTACTTTTCCAGGCAAGTCACTTTGCCATTCCATTATTCCACAATGGTGGAACCCTCCTGCCAGGGAGAAGTAAAAGCATTGCTGGGAAAACTGAATGAAGTAACTCTTGTCAAGGTCTACCACAATGGAATAAATCGTTCATTTAGCAAAAGAGGGAAAATACGTTGATGTCTGCGTTGTACTGCAATTAAGTAAACTCAGTTATTATCACAGAAGTAAAGATTTAATGGGAAACATCCAGTGTACTGAGGTATTCCCACACCATGCTTTTCTCCTGTGCAGCATAATGTTTCTTCTCTGATTTTAGTGTTTCTTTGTATTCCACAGGCTGGTTTAAACAAGTCATTTTTGTCCAAGACTCTTCAGCCATTCTTTGTATGTGATGAAATCTCCAAGCTCTAATGATGTAGATGAGTAGGTGATCTGTTCTGATAGTTTTGTTATCTTTCAGGATGATTTTCAGAGTCTCTTGTATTTACCCATGCTCAGGGTGGTCTTAGAAACCCCCAGTGACTCTGGAGTGAGTTAGTTCATGCTTCAGTAACATGGAATACCCCTGGAGTATTAATTTCACTGCATCATTCCATAGGATTTCGTTCCTCCCTCAAGACCTTATGAGGTTGTCATTTCTTTTATTGTTCATTTTTCTGATCCTGAAGTATTCAGATTCACCTGCAACTGCAGGAACAGTGACTCTGCCAGTTCTGATTTGTTTGATACTTCTGCAATAACTAGACAGAAATAAGATGTTGCTGGATGTTCTTGAATGGATCTTTTATTTGTTGGGATAAATAAGAGCCATAAGATGAAATTTAAGTTTGCTGTTGGCTGTGCAGGATGAAGGCTTTCTCTTGGGTACAGCTGAGGTGTTCCTACTGGAATCGAGCTCCAGAAACAAGGTGCATTCACCACGCCAAGACCTGAGAGACAATGTTCATGTGCAGCTCCCCCTGAGTTCAGCTGTCATCCCAAACTACCTTGCTTTTTCTTCAAATAGCCAGCACACTCTCTCTTGCCAAATATTAGCTGGGTGTATAAATGATGAATATATTTCCTTTAGGAATTCTGAAAAAAAACACCATGTTTATAGCAGTTTTGATCTCACACTAAAATTGTGTTGAGATGGCTATTCTATGTTATTAAGTGCACATACTGTCTCCATCCTTGGATATGGTAATAATATTTTTTGTTTCAGCCTTGCCTTTAGAAAGATTTATGCTGTTTACAGTACCTTCTATGGGTTTATATTGTATCAGAGTCCTGACGTTCATCAGTGAAATTGATGTGATGCGTTAGCTTCTACATTTCTTTAGGTTAGACAGAAATGAACTGGGCAGATTTTGATGTATCTCTGTACATGAGTCATCTCAATGCCATATTTCTTTCACACATTACAGACTACAGAAAATAAGCACGTTCTTATGGCAAGGATTAACACCAATCACTTTAAGGGATCTTACTGAAATTTGGTCTTTCTTTTTTATAGGCATAACTATCTCTTTTTAGAATGCTATTCAGGTATCTGAAGCAATATCTACAAGCTATACGGGAATGAGTCTATATTGTTTACAAAGTGAAAAACTGTACAAGAGCAGTCACTGTAGTTCTGAATACTTTGTGAAATAATTAGTGTCTCAGGACTTTGTGTCAGTGTCTCCTTGCATATTTACAAATGAAGCTCTATTCTCTTCGCAGAATGAGGTTCAAAGTCATCTGAAGACATACGCTTGATCTTTCCTACTTTTTTTCAAACAAAATGAACTCTACATGTGCATCCCTGCCTTTGTTATGTTCCTGTAATTTCTTGAGTATTTTGAAATCCACATAAATGAGAACAGACAAAAAAAAAATGATGATTCACGATTATCAGATTAAATAGAAGTACTACTTGAGAGAATTAGACTCACAGAAATCGAGAAGAAAGGACTAAATTTTATTTCTAGTAGCTTGTAATGTCACAAATTATTCAAAAAATCTGGCTGGGAAGAAAAACTTTTTGCAGATATATATAGAGATCTCTGGAGCTGCAAAATTTAGATTCAGGTATGTTCACAATCACAAACAGCAGCACCTACACAGTACTGTTGAAGAGTCCTTCCCAGCTCAGCTAGATGGGCACGTTGATACAAGTTCGACAAAGACGATGTAATTCGTTTTTGCCAGTGGTGGGGATTTTAACACTTGCTTGAAATAACTGATAACCTGGCACAGGAGAGTTAAAGGATTACTGTGCAGAATTTCATTCGGTTAATAACAAAATCTTTTTAAAAATGCTTTGAGAACCATGTTTGAAGTACAGTAAGGAAGCATTATTTTCATGTTCTATGCAATGACTGTAATATTTGGTTTTTCACTCGTAGCATAGTGATTCTTTTTTGATGAATTAAAACAGGAATGTATTTTCCATCCTTGATTCAACAGGCAAAAATTAAATGGCTTAAGGAATTAGTCTTAGCTTACATTTGGAAACACTGTTGTCTGGTTGAAGGCGTAATATCACAGAGTTTTTACTAGATCTTCCTGATTGACTGAGGAATTGATAATTGAATATACATACAGTCATAGAGGTTGAAAGAGATCCTGAGAGGTCCAGCTTTTTCCTCCTCCTCAACACCAAATTCAGACTAACTTAGTCAGGAGTTTGTCCTGTTGGGTTTTGAAAAATCTCCCAGGATGGAGATTGCAGCTTGCTTCAATGCTTAGATACTCGAATAGTGAAAAAAATCTGCCATTACATAAAGACACCGCTTATACTTCTTTATATGTTTAGATACATAAATCAGAATGAAAACTGATAAAGGAAATTTTAATGTCGGTTCCTAATTTTCATCAGCTAATGAGCCTTGCTTTCCAGTAGAAAGAAAGGATAATATTTACTGTGACTGATTCTGAGGTCAGTGTGACTAAAAGGATGCTTCACTGCTTTTATGGAGGTTGCTATTACTTTCGATTTAAAAAACAAAAACAAATGCTTGAGCAAAAATGACCAGATAATTCATTAGTCCTTGCTAACATTATGTCCACTTACAGGATGGGTGCAGGCGGTGAGGAGAATCTGCATGTATCTGAGAAAGCCATAACTGAAATAGATAATAAGAAATCTCCCATGGAGGGTATGTCCAATTATGTCTAGTTAGAATCTGGGGTGATGTTTTCTTTTATGCCCCTCAATGTGTTTTTTACATCTATTTAAATTCCCTCTCTTTGCCATTTTGCAGCACTATAAAGATGTAAATTGCCCTTTACCTGATACCTGAGGTTACATGTTGCCCTGCTTAGAAACAAACCTCATGTAGGAGTACCTGCCAGCGCCTGTTTTCCTGTGCAGCCTCCAGCATTTTAGTTGCGAGGGTCAAATAGAAAAGAAGACTTGGAGTTTCTTAAGTTTCCTGCTGCAGAGAGGAGATGAGATGTTCAAGCTCTCTGAGCTTAGGCTGGGATCAATAGGGTTCAATAGGAATGCCAAGGTTGTCCCTCCACAGCAGTATGCAAGCAGCCACATAGCACACTGGAGGGGCTTCTTGCAACTTGGAAGGCCTCCTCAGCTGAACTAGGTAAGGGGCAGCATGCAATCTTGATCTCAGCATGGTAGCTGCACTGGTGGAAAATCCCTTAATGTCATGTATTCCTGGGAGAAAGTAATTAGACCTGGGAAAGTAAAAGTGTGAGGGAGCCTAACCCTCACTCAACAGCCCTCCTCTCTGAACTTGGCACAGCCACTGAAGGCTGGGAGTCTGTGTTAGGAAGAGGGCAGCACTACAGTGCATTCAGGGTGCGAACAGACTTTGTGCAAGATGAGATTCCCTTACCTAGGAAGCAACATTTCATGTTTTGTTTAGATTTTTTTTCTCTGAATTCTACTTTGATTTTTATTTTCTTGCCTGCTGTTCTAATAGGTCTGGATGTCTGTGAAATAATAGTTAAGCCGGTCTGGAGAGGTGTAAATGTTGGCTAATTACTTCATAGCTTTTGCTCAGAAAATAATTTCTTTTTCAGTGTCAGGTAATGTGCTTTTTTATCATTTTGGAGATAGAAAAGTCATAGCTATCTGCTCTGCTAGACAGCGTTTGTGCCATGTTGCTGAACAACTACAAAGGCACACTTCATAACTACAGTTGTGAAACTGGAGTATGATTGAAACTGGAACACATCAGGAATCATTAGATTTTGTTATATAAATATTAAATAGGGTTTCTTTAAAAATAACCAAACCAGTGGCATCTTAAGTGCTTAAAATGGGACATGAGATTTCAAAGTGCTGAATGTTGATTAAAAAAAGAAAGAAGAAAACACTTCTACACTGAAAAATGGATTGCACACTCTCTGCAACATTAATTATCAATCTTACATGCAAGGCAGATTAATATTTATTTGTGAATGGGGTCTGTCTGTATCATACATCTTCTTTATGCCATTTTGAGGTCATTTTTATAGTTCAGTGTTTTCCATTCTGTCACGCATTCGTTATTTTTTTTCTTTCTCACTAAAAGTAAACACTTTTGAGCTGCACACCACAGGGGACATACAATTCCAAAAAGGGCCCAGACAGATGGAAAAGTGGAGTTTCAACCTTTACAGATGAGAACGTGTATCCATTTATTAAATAAATTTAAAAAAAGACAACTCTAAAATATTTTCAGAAAATTGAAGTCCCATCAAGAGCTTACAGGAGCTATGGGGCAGCAGTTGTTCTGTGACCAACAACAAAAGTAATGGCCCTAGAACCTACACTGCCACTTGGGAGCTGCATACAAACAAAGGGCTGGTACAAAGCTTTGACTTCTTTGGCTTGCTTCTTTACAATAAAAGAAATCACTGCTTAAAGGCAAAAAAAAAACCCATGAACTTGAATAAAACAGAAAACTTGAATAGAACAGAAACAGAGAGCAATAAAGGAAAAGGAAAGGCTAGGGAGATTAGGAAAGCTAAAAGTTCCTTTTCCACCCATAAGTTGTTTGAACAAATAAAGTTACCATTTCTACTGTCGCACTTTCCCATTTGCATTTCTCCTTCCCTTTGCACAGTAAATGTGTATCTGAAGAGAGATGCTGTAATTTTGGTGTCTATCCCTTGCTTGTTCTGAGGACAGACCCTGAAGTGAGGCTATACTGTCTCTGCTTCTAACAATTAAGGTAACATTGCCTTGAACTGAATTTGCTAGCTCCGAACCTGGGAAAGAAGTGCAAGTGGATGAAAGGAGTCACTTTTCTCTTTCTTGGCCTCTTCACTGTTGCACCCTGTGCTTCTCCATTTGCAGATGTGCACTGCAGGCTGCAGACCATGTTGTGGTTTGCACACTGCTGTGTTAGTTTTTTTTAAACAGTGGCCCTCCAAACACTGTCATACTTCCAGGAGATGCAAAATGGTCGTGGCCACCAGCCTCAGAAAAAGAGCCAACCCTGCAGCCCAGTGTCTGCTGGAGCTCCACTGTGTCATGTCATTGCAGGATTGCTGGCTGCTGCTGTTTCTAGAGAGAGCTGTGAAGATGGCAGGGCCTGGGAGAGAATCTGTCCTTGCTTGGCTGGGCCCTTGGGCTAAACCTTCAGTGAACTGCTGCAAATTCACTCACGGAGTATGGGGCACTTCTGGCTTCACGTGTGAGCACAACCTTTGTGTAAGTCAAGATTGGTGCACGCGTGCCATGGCACTGCAGGCACAGAAAATTTGTGGGAGCAACTGGAGGTTTTTCAAAGTAGAGATGTTTTATGTAAACTGCTAGAAAGTTTTGTCCTTAGGACCAGCTCTAGCTACCTTGGATTTCTTGGGAATATATGACTTAAGAATATGATGAAAAAGACCTATCTGTAACCATTTCTTGTCCGTCACACCAAAGGGATGGCTGTATTTTTCTCTCCCTTAAAGTTTCCCATTGTGTTGTTCCCTTACAGTCTCCTGGTAGGTCTCCATTCTCACACTGTGGCCTTTCCAGGAATATCCCTTACATCTTATAAATTAGGGAATGCCCTTCCTTCCAGAAGTCTCAGCTTTCTCTTTTCTTCTGATGCTTTTCACTCCAACTCTCCTTATTAACATAAAATCTAAAAACACATAACTTGCACAATTTACTTGCAGGAAGACCGCTAAATTATATTTTTTAAAGAAGTATGAACTTGGAAAAAAAAAAGGCATGGGAAACAAAGAAAAGAATTGAAATGAGTTGCTTAAAAGGTTTGTGAAAGTGTGAAAAGACTTACTTTGGATGTCCAATATTTGTCATTCATTTAATCAATTAATTTACTTCTCACAGCCAAAACACTGCCATTAAAAAGGCTTACTCAGATGCTTTACCCTGTTCATATTGATTCATTTTCAGTGAAAATATCAATATCTTTGTATAGATCTGGGCCTTAAAGTTACTTAATTATTGATTGAGAAACAGTTGCTCAGACCGAGTTGGCAGATTTCTGCTGTGTTCTACAACAATAAGAAACTCAGCTTTTGCTTGGATAGGCATGGCTTGGGACCATCCTTACTTAGAGTATCTCTTGTCAGAGGTGAGCAGAAGTCTACCAAAGTGACTTTTCTGTGACCTAGTGTGGTCAGCACATCCCATTTCATTCATCAACTATTGAAAACTAAATTAGAGAACTGTACCCTTTTCAGTAATTGTTTCTTACTGTCACTCTGAAGACAGAACAAATTTTCTTGGTGAAAACAGTAATAGCAAATAATACATTCAAATCATATCGCTTAACTGGCAGTTTCCTGAGCAAACCCTTCAAAAATGTACTATTTTTGAAAGCCCAAGGACTGTTACATGTTGAGATGTAATTGATTTAAACATTTGGTGGTTTTAGTGCCCTGTGAGTTCTGCTGAAAAAACTGGTAGTGAAATCTATGTAATCAGGAATCTGAGATGAACGAGGTTGGTGTTCCACCCCATTCTGTAGCTAATTTCTTCCTCCTACATAAGGGTTTGCTGTTTTGGCATTTTCCAGAAAAAAAAAAAAAAAATCTAATGGCCATGATGGCAAGTCAATCACAGAGTCAAAGAATCATAGCTGTTTGCAGTCACTGTTGTGACAGCCAGAGCTGGCTCAAGGCTCCTCAGCAATGCTGGTAAACCTGAATGTTGTCATTCCAGGAATGAAGGGCTGTGGACAAGGCTGAAGCCCAGCTCTGCGTCCCATTTGAAAGGGAAGAAGGCAGAGAAGTACTAGAGCTGAGTCCTGCTCTCCAGCTGTGTCACCTTCCTACATCAGACAGCCAAATTTCTTGTTTGGTGGCAGCAGCAGCACGATCCTGTATATCCAAGGATCTGGGGTCAGATATGGCAAGGAGCAGCTTTACTGTAGCACCGTGGCTTTGCCAGTGTGGTACCACAGGTGATTGCTCTTTCTCTCTATGCCTAGAGGTGAGCGTGTGACCAAAGCCTTAGAAATACAGAAGCAATCATTCTACATCAGCCATGTCTTGTCTCTGACCTGGGGCAAGAGCAGATGTTTCAAAAGAAGTAAGAGATCATAGCATGAATAATACACAGTAGTGTGCTCATCATGACTGGAGTGGGAAATAGAAATCTGCAATTTGCAGAAAATATGTCAGTTCTGGAATGTTTCCCCCCGCAGAGCCGATTTCAATGTAATTAGTATGAATTACTCTCCGCTTTTCCTTTTTTTCCACATAATTTGGAAAAGACAATAATTCATTGACTCAAAATGTGCAAACTGCAGACAGTAATGATGCCACATTTACAAAATATTTTTATGTCATTGTATTTGACGTTAGTCAGACTTTACTATTCATCTGACAGGATTTCATTCTCAATAGATCTATAGGTAGGATGGGCCAACTATCTGAAAAGGCTAAAACTGTACAACTTTACAACAGAAGGAGGAGGACATCGCATCCATGAGAAACAGCAATGGAAAGTCAGACTGGAAGAGTGCAGTGTTTTGAACTTGATTTCAGTTGGTGACTACTATGTCAAGGTCAATCTGTCTGTCTATCAAGATCCTCTGAGTCAGTTGGAGGACCCAGTTGCTGGTAAGTAAAGCCCATATCAGGCTCATATGTTTTAGATCCATGCTGCTCTGAGGTTAAACCAGGAAATAAATGGAAGGCCCTTGATTTCATGTCTAACCAAAAGCTGTCCGGTTTATGCTTTTGTCAAATGAAATCCTGAGCTGATGCCTCCAGAAGGAAAAAACATCATGAATGTCACAGCTTTTTCCTGGATGTTTTGCAGTCTTAGAGGTTCGATGACATCACGTTCAGAGATGTGACAATATGAATTTAACTAAGATAATGTCCATTTAATAGTGTTTAAAATAATTTGTTTGTACTGCAGAGTATAACACAGTACTGATGATAATAACGTATCAAAAGTATAAAAATATGAGGATTTGGTATATTTATGCCAATTTTGCATATTCACTATCTTTTCATGAAAAACATAACCTTTAAAATTGAAGTTTCAGAGTTCTGAAAGTTACTGTGTCCACAGGGCCTGATTTTGCATGATTTGCTGGCACTAATCAAGAATAAATCCCACTGTGATAAAGAAAAAACATTTATATTCAACTGTCATGTGAGCAGAGTCAGGCCAGGATACTGCCAGTCAGCCAAGAAGATAGTAGATCATCTCCTTTCATGTACAAGGAGTGGTAATTGTGCTGTATTAAGAAAGGCTGCTTAAGACATATCCAGTAGGTATGAGACTATTTACAGTACAGCATCTTCAGAGCAAATCCTCTGTTACAAAGGCCAGAATGGGAAACAGAGATTAAATTTGTGCTTTAATTTGTTTTGGTTTTGTAATGTCAATTTTCTATTGATTTTAATTACGTGTCATTGAATTCTGGGATGCAAATCACTGTCTGTGTTCTATGTATGTGTGAAGGGCAAAAAGCATTCCTTTAGCACAGTCATATTCTTTCCTGACTCTATTCTCCATAGGCGTTTTTGACTGCACATGTCTCTTCTTCCCATGGAGCAGAATGGCGTGGTACTCTGGCTACCCTGTGTTCAGCAGAAGCATTACAAATGGGGCCTAGACAGTGGCATCTGCGTGGGTTTGCAGCAAATGCAGATATCATTGACAGAGCACACACAGGAATTTCTTTTCCATTGTGCCAGGTAGCGACGCTCATTTTAATGAAGACCAAACATTTTACTTTACCTATTCCATGCATCAGAGATGAAAGTCTCCATGAGCATGTAGAACATAGCAAGTAATTGCTGTTAGAAAACAGTGTGAGGAAACTGCCTCAGCAAAACCTTCTCAGATTAGCATTTCTGGGGCTCATGTTTCAGATGTATTAATCACTCTTGACTTCATCTTCTTTCTCTTACTGTCTCTGGAGAGTATATTTTCTGTCTTCACAAGCAAAGATGAGAAAAACTGTGGTCTTAAAAAGGAGGAACTAACTGTTAATGCCTGTATTCAGTGAACTAAGTTGTTCAGAGATGGGAGATAGATCCAGAATGCAGAGAGAAATTTCTGCACAGAAAAATCTTTTCCAGATTTCTATAGAAGGAACAGATCTGAGATTAATGGAACATTTAAGTCAATTTATGTTTTTCAAGACTGTCCAATTTGACAAAGATGCCTGGTTTCTGAAAGGAAACAAACTTCATCATCATAAGCTTAAAATCATCTCAGTGTTTCCTTCCTGTGTGCAATTCATGTGCACTAGTGATTCCTTGGGTTACCTGAAAAGGAATTCATTAAGGAGAATCTATCCAGAGAACAACTAGTTCAATTTACATTTTTTTTCTTCATTTTGAAAATTTGAAGTTGTTAAATATCCAAATGCTTCTGTTTGCTTCAGTACATTGGTGGCCTTATGTCTATGTTGGCTCAGCTCAACAGATGGAGAAACATTCCATATAGGATATTATCTCAGCACTGATCCAGAAGCAAGAAAGCCTCGGATGAATCACTATATCCTTCCAAAATCCTACAGCAGCTAGAGTATATAAAATATCACAGGTATCTAAACAGAGGTTTCACATGTAATTAAATAGCTATCTTCCAATATATGGAGGACAGTGTCTGCTTTTCAGCATAATATTCTTAGGACTGATTTCCAAGATAACCTATGCAGGGAAAATGTGAATCCATTGAGCTTTTAACTTAGTGACTTTGCAAATGGCCAGTTAAAAGGGCTGTTTCTGTGTTCAGTACCATAGTTTGCACCTGGCAGCATTCTAAGACTGTGAATGAACTAGAAATAAAATGATGAATCTGTACGTATGTCTGTAACATGGTTACTGTTCACTGCTCTGACACGAATTTTTAAGCTACTGTGATGTTTGTGTTGTTGTTTGGGTTTTTTTTGTTCGTTTCAGATGTTCTTGTTACTGTTTAGGTGGACTTCTTTTAAGCTCATTTTTACATTTACAAGCCCTATAACTGTACTGAATAAAACAGCACAGCCCTCTGACTTCAGTGGAGACAGCCTGACTTACACCAGCTGAGGATCTGATTATCACTTGTGAGCTATCGTAATCGCTTAAGTGAAAGAGCCAAAGTAATTGGTGCAAACAGATACAGCTGATGGAAAAAGATTCAGTATTTGTCAATACCAACTATGCTATGGAGAACCTAATCAATGAATTAGTCTATCAATTAATTAGTCTAGGCAGCAAATGACTCCCTGTACTGTTGGTCCATGAAGTGATCAATAAAGTCAAATGTCTAGTTTAATGTTTCTCACGTAATGATTATGTTATGGGAAGAATAGTAAAAACAATATTTACACAGTTTCGGTTGTGTATTTCAAGTGTTTGGCTTACAAAAAGATAGCCAGATAATTCTATTATAAATACAATCTGCACAAATTCCAGGATTTTAATGATGTAAAGATGTTTGTCTTCCTATCTGTGTAAGCTGCGTCTTCATGAGACTGATATTCCTTACAGGAAATGATAGTGTGGTGTAAGGATTCATGTATGCTGAGCCACCATTCTATCAGTTCTTCTACATGGGAAACTGTGGCAAGAACGTTTGGCTTTTATGCCAGCTCCTCTTCATTTTGGCAGGGGCCAGAGCGAGTCACCTCTCTGTGACGGCTTTGGCAGTTCACAGCTGTTGTTGTGTCAGCATCAGAAATACACTGGGTGGAAAAGTGAGAACTCAACCTTTTTCTGTTTTAATTGGCTGTAGTCTTATTATTTCTGCTAAGAGTGGCCTGGTCACCCACACTTTGAATTTTGCATATTTATAATTGACTTTGCAGTAAAAGTAAGCAAATACATCTCCTGTTACAATCTGGTAAAATGCCTAATTATGAAGCATTTTAAGTCTGGCTGTTTGCCCTGTAGCATGAAAGAGAAGTAGGCATTCTTGCCTTTGTGCACACACATTTGATGGCAATTAATATAAAAGTGTGCATTTTATTTTGGGGACAAAAATGCTTTTGAATATTACCCGTATAAAATTCAAGAAGTGAAAATGATGTGAAACTGAATTGGCTGGCAATTAGTCAGGCTTGGAGGCTGATGAATGCAGATTTTGCAAAGGGGGAGAATAAAAAAGTCCAGATTACATGAAAATTAGATTTTATTGAATGGTACCACAAAGAAAAAAATGTTGTGATAATCCTGCAATAATCTGCTGTAATGCATACTAAACATACAGCAAATATCAAAATAAAGGTATCTACTGTCAGTGTATTATTACTGCTTTGAGACGATCTAGGCTTTGGTGAGCATGTAGATTACTTTTAACGTTGGATATAACCTTTTTACATTTTTCAGTCCGTCTCCAGATTACAACACTATCTTTAAAAGCCTGGTCTTTTGCAGAACAATAATGTGATATTTCATGTTTCATATTCCAGTATCAATTTTTCTATTAAAAATAGATTAAATTTTAAGTAACTAGTGATGATATGTTCAATAAGAGCTAGCTGGATGAAAAATTAATGTCTGCACTCCTCCTGTTTTGCAGGGATTAGCTGAACTATCCAGACTAAAATTTAAATATGTCTGTTCTTCTCAGGTTCAGCATATCCTCCCTAACACCGTACTGTGCACATGCTATAAGGTATCAAAAATAAAATAATGTGTCACTTTGATGCACAGAATGGTTGCTTCCAAGCCATTGCACAGGCAGTCATAGGAGATATGTGTTCACACTGCTTTCTTCTCCTCCATAATGGCTGGTTTTGAAGCAGAGGATCCTGTCCATATTGCCACTGAGCTAACATCATGGTCATGATCCTTCCTTGCAGGAGGTGTCTGGAACCTGCAGCCTCCCAGCAGGTGGAAAAAGTAGCAACAGGGAGAGGAGACATATTTAACTTATTTTTCATAGGTACATGCATTCTGGGACGGAGGAGGTAGAGATGACCCAGTCAATCCTTTCTTCCAGAATTCGAAATGCAATGTTAATGCTATGTTTCTATAATACAACTGTGTCTCAAAGATCAACTGATTCAGAATTAAGCAATAATCTCCTCCTACTTAGCTGGGCTGCTTCCCAAGATGAGTGTCCCTAAAAGGGTTTTTTAAAATCCAGATGCAACATAGCATAGCATGGGATTCCTACCAGTAAATATTTGCATGTTAAAAAAAAAAAAAACAAAAGCCTTGAAAGTTTTAGGTAACCTCAATATCCCATAAAACTTGATGTAAGAATATATTAAGGTTGGAACTTTTTGAACGTATGAAGCTGCTGGTTCCTTCAAGAAAAAAATCTCACAACACTGTCTGTATGACATTTTTAATGCAGATGTTGAAGATGCGCAGATCTAGGGATCAGCCTCTACTAGTTGTGATCCTCTGCTAGAATAACCAGTATTTGTTGTGGCAGGTTCTTCATTTGCAATGTCACTAATAGTGATGTGCATTATCTTTTAACAAGCTCTTAACCGGGTGTTAAACACTCTGACGAGGACACTACATTTTCATAACAACCGTTATGTTCTAATGCAGCTGAAGATGAGACTAATGAAAGATACTATTGCATTTGTCCTTTCTGCAGATGGTGATAGGTAACAACAGTCATTACATGGACGCTTCTGGCACAACTAAGATAAGAGGCTCTTTTCTAAAAAATGTACCAACAATAAAGTGATATTCCAGGGTATGAAGCAGAACAACAACCAAATATGCTTTCAAGCCAGCCAGGAAGTTAGGCAATGTGGCCACTATCTCTGATCACTCCAACATCACATATAATCATCTGTTTGGCTTTTGAGAAGGAGGAAATGCTCCTCATCTGCAGGTAAAGAGATGACCTAAGAACTCACGCAGCACATTAACCAAAATCTAGGTTTCTTTTTTCATGGTATTTCACTTGGGTTGAGGACTTCCACTGCATAAAACTGTTTTTCCACCGGGTCTGACAATTACAGAGGTGGTTTAGTAGCAGTGCATAGGAGTTCTGCTTCTTCAGGCTTCTTCAGTCTTCTTGCTTCTACAGTCAGCCTGCAGTTACAGAGTTAGCAGCTGTGAGCAGAGGTATGTCATGCAGACATTCATATCAGAAAATATTGGCCCAGCTTCTTACATGGTTCAGGACTCACGGATGTCACTGCAATGAGATTGCATTGGGAGAGACATGGATCCCTCACTTCATTCACCAACCATTTCCAATCACTCTTTCATACTAACACTCATTTCTTGTTTATGGACAGAAACCAACTAGTTCTTGGCACTGAGCACGAATCTTTGTGCTGCATAGAGTTTATACCCATCTGCCCAAACACAGTGAGAGCACAGAAAAGTGCTCAGCTTTGACAGAAGGAATATCAGGATCACCGTTAGTTGTGGTCATGCCACAGTACATTTTTTTTTCTTTTTTCTTTTTTAATAGGAGAGTGTTCAAGGAAGAATTTGAACAGCAAAGTAAGTTTGCTGCTGTTTGCTGAGAACCTTTCTGCAGCCTGAGGAACCAACCGGGAGAAGCCATGAAAGTGTGTGTTTAAAAAAACACAGTGAAGAGGTTTGTCAATTTGTCAGGTTATTGTACACAGTGGAGTAACTTCCTCAGTATTTCTGATAGTTTATTTTGTGCATGGGGAGGGGTGAGATTTTTATGCTTTTCTTTAAATTTGAAAGGTTTTAGAGACTATAAAAATCAACAAGCGCAGCACAGCATTCTTTCCCTTACAGTAATTTACCCCTTCAAGCCAAACCTGTGGAAGAAATCATTGGTGTTGCTGGCCAATCTCATGTAACACTGTTGTCACCAAGAAATAAAAATTAGTATGAAAAAGACTCAGCACAAACTGGTCATGGAGTCATGTTTTGGAGTCCAGGACCTCCCTGAAAAATGCCTGCTGACCTGTCCAGCCTCACTCACGCCCCCAGCTGACACCAAGCACCCAGCGCCCAGGTTCCACTGATGGGGATCTGCACATGGCTGAGTCCCTCTGGAAGCCGGCAAAGTGGTAGAGCCCACTGCCAAGCATGGACAGCTGTACTGCTGCCTGGGCACTGAGTCCAGCCCTGTGGGAATGGGGGTAAATGCCACCTTCCAAATCTGGGAGCAGAGTGTTAGCGCACACCAGCTGATGGGGCTGGCACAGCTTCTCAGGTTGGATTTATACTAGTGTTGGGTAAATCCCCAAGGGCTGCAGAAGCCAATAAGTGACTAAAAGTTCTAGTGTCCATCAGAGTTGTATTATCCCAATGATCCATGGCTGTTGGTTCAGAAAAACAGAGAAAAAAAATGTCATGAGAATAGGATATCTCCACAGAACCCTGCAACTCTGCTTCCAGCCCCTGGGGCAGTGAAAGAACTGAGGTGAATAAAAATGGGTAATATTATTCACAGGAGGAGAAATTTCTCTCTGTGATTATAGGAGCTCTGCACAGTGTGTCATTCTTGACTTTCAACCTGCAAAATGTTTGTCTTACATTTGCCTTGATTCTGGTTTGTATTTTGGACTGAGATATATGTCAGTTGTTTTTTTCCCGCTCTAGTTCTTGAAGAAATAACAAGATTTAAGGATTGTCCGGTACGCTTCAGCAGAGCAAACAGCATTACCAAAATAACGCTCATTGCACTGGACCATAACCATATATGTTCATGCAAGGCTGTCTATTTATTTTCCATTTTCATGTACAGACAGGTTCACAGGGTCTTTGATACAAATGATTTCATTGAGTTAATAGTTGATTGTATATCACGGAAGTCTGCAGTAGCCTTGGAAGTCATTTTCAGTAGTACTGTTTTGCAGACTCCAGCCGGTGCCTTCCATACCTACAGCTATCCACGTGCTTTCAGCTGTATCACGATCCAGTTTGTACCCTGTACAGTCTCACAGTCTGCTAATGGAGAAACTACAGAGGGGAGTGCCCGCAGCCCAGCTGAACACAGGGATTGAGGAGGCAGAATGGTGAGTATGAGTACCTCTGCATAGCTTTGTGCTACTGGAGTTGCTAAAGTTGTCACGTATTGTATTTAGCCTTTTTCTAATGCTGAGTTAAAGGAAACAGAAACGAACAACTCTCTCACAAGCAATCCTCATGAGCTGTCTAGATAGGCAAAGAGGTGAGCCCACTTTGTCCAGGGGCCCACATACTCAAAATCTGATGGCCAATCCAGTAAATCAGTTCCATGGTAGTCTGTTGCAGTAGGAAAAAACAGATCGTCAATTTCTCAGGTATTTCCCGAATTAAACTCTGTCTGGAACTTGACAGTACTTGTTGGAGAGATATGGAAATTCCTGCAAGATGGGAAAGTTTGCTTAGAAGTGATATAAAAATAGGCTGTTTAAAACTGTGTTTAGTGACTCATGCAAAAGAGTCTTGAAGAGTCAATTAGACATGCACAAACTAACGAGCTGCAAAAAAAGGCTTTCCCTCCATTTAATGCCTCTCTGTATTCATCAATATTCTTAAAAAGTGTAATGATTTCTTATCAGTGCTTGAATGAACCGTAAAACTACCTTTTGAAATATTGACATTTCCACAGTTTTGAACACAAGAATGTTTTCACTTCTGTTTAGAAGCTTACGGGCCATTGTCTTGCAGTATATTTTATTCCTGCTGGAGAACATACTGTATAATGCAAATAAGTACTCACTTAGAAGCCTGCATTTTTCTCCCTGCCAGGTTGTACCAGGTTTCTTTGTTTCTAATGCTTTTGCTTTTTTAATTAAGGCTTAATCAAGGCATTTTCTGTGTGAGGTGTTTTGTATTAATAATAGAGCTAGCTATTTTGGTCTTTGAAATTGAAAGCAGACATATTACACACACGGTTTATGTTCAGATTTGTGGGGATGGCTTATCAGCATACAATCTAAGGGATGATCTTCACCTGGGGCAAATCATGGTGGCTCAGTTAATGTCAGTGAACTGCATCGATTTCATAGCCAAGGTTCTGGCCCCTGCAACACCTAGTGTCACAAAGGAAGTTATCTAAAAAACAGAGTGGACCATGGATAAAAACTGTGCTACATATGTTATGATGAACTTATTCTGTGGTGGATTATAACCAGGGTTTATTCCAGAACTAATATCTACAGCTAGCTGCAGAAGACTCAGTGGAGCAATTTTTCCATCAGAAAATGCATTTCCATCATATCTGAAGCCCTGCTGAATGCCAGGCTGACTTGCCCAAGAGCCCATGTCAGGCAGGAAGAAATAGGAGGGTGGCAGAAACTCATGAATTTTTTCCGGCAGATTGATATTTCTGGAATAGAGCATTTCAAATTTGCTTTTGAACCTACTTGCATGAGGGGTTTGTTTAATGCTGTACTGTATTCTAGATGACAGGACAATTTAAAAATGTAAAATGTCAGAGGAAAGAATTTGAATGGATGTGCGACCTTTTTTCCCCAAAATTTTCTTTCATTTTAGAAGAAGAATAGATTTTGAATACTCCAAGTCTTCTCTGCATTATGTTTTACCCTCTCCAGTCTGCTCTGCTAATGACAGCAAATTGGCTCCCTGTGTGTGTGTTGATTTTTTAATTCTTTTTTTTTAAGAAAGAAGGCATAAGGAACAGATCTCCGGTGGACAAAAATCCTCGGTTACAGAAGCAAAGGAACTGATGGTCTAGAAAAAGAGCCGCAGATCGCCAGTGGCTCTCTGTGAGGGAACCAGGAATTTCCAGCTGTCCCTGTCTCATGTTCTTGCCCCTGTGCCATAGTCCATGGGCCTCTAGAAGATATCATTGTAGCTCTCTGCAGAGACATATTCTAAATTGAGTAACTGAAATGATTGGGTTAAGAGTAATTTTTTTTAATATTATTTTTTTTAATCGCAGCACAGACGATGCACTGTCTCACCTTACTCCTCACAAGTCTCCTAAGGATACAGTAGAGATTCTGGGATTGCTACCTTTGTTGTACTTAACCTAGTATTAAAAACATTTTTGAGGAAAAAAGCTGATGCAGGCAGATCTGTGTTTCTTATCCCAGTCTGCACTGAGGAAATCTGCCAGTTATATAGAATAGTCATTTAATTGTAGATGTACCTTTATCTTTGGCCTGCCTATAACTACATGACAGAAAAATGCAAATCTTTCAGTACGCTGCAATCTAACAGCAAGACTCACTGAAGCCTTACAATATTTATTAGGTCTTTTATTTATTGCCAGTTGCTACCATTTAAATATGGCACAGACACACACCGACACCTACACTTTATTTTACTTACAACAGTAGGCGTGGATCACTTTCCTAAACTAGTAAAAAGGATTTTAAAGGGCGCCTGTCAGCTGGAAAGCTTTTTATTATCCAGTGTCAGCCACTGGAAATTATGTACAAACTAAAGTCAATGGAACAGAAGTTAATTATCCAGTACAGCTATTGTTATTATGTAGAGGAGCCAGCTCTTATTGATTAATGAGTCAGTGCCATGTTTGCTCACAGGAATATTAATATCTTTGTGCACAAGAGAAGTCATTAAAATGAGCAAGGAAGACCTTGACTTTAAACTTAAAGTGCACATTGCTCTAGTTATCTGAATGATTTTGTCAGGTATAGCATCATAGTTATAAATTATTGAAACAAGTAGTTATTGTAAAGATAGTTCACATAACCTGTTTTAAATTAAACAAGTCGATACGCTTTCCCCATTATGTTCTGCACTGTTACAATTAGGAGATTTTAGGTGTGAAGAAAAAGAGGTAGAAGATGGGGTAAGACTGGTACGAGCCTTTACCCCACCTACCCCCTCACTGCGTGAGAGCACTGAAAGTAATGCTGTGTCTGTGCTGAGCGGATGGAGGTGTGGGGTGTAGCAGACAAGCACAGGATAGGTCAAGAAAGCTCTCTCATAAAACTGACCACATAGCATTGTAAATGGCCTGATGATAATTAACAAGTAGGTATTAAAGTATATTTCAGACTCCAAATCATTACCTCTCCTACTATTCCCAAAGCAAACAAATTGTGCACTGAAAGATCTACGTTACTATTTTATGAAAATGTATATTAAGGCATTATGACTGTAATAATGATTTACTGGAAATATAACTACACTTCCTTTTAGATCACACTTAGATCCAAAACTTAGAAAATCAACTTATATCTACAGAGTCAAGGTCCAGCATTCATTTATTCTAATGCTACATTATATGTCACCATGACATAGTAGAGGGACATTTAAGTGGGAGTGTATTTTATTGTACCTAATTTACATCCTATTACATACCAAAAGCAAGCTAAAAGCAGGTGTGGCATAAATGAGAGTCAGGGGTCATGTAATTTACTGGGATAAAATATCAGAAGGTAATTTAATTTAATTATACTAATGTGTAAATGGTACTAGGGAAAAAGGTTTCAGGCTTAAATTATTCAATTCATCAACAGAAGGTCAGCAGAATTTGGGGGTTGTTTGTTTTTTTTAATATATCTTGTAGAGCCTGTTCCTGTAAAGATTCAGACATAATCTTGTATCTATACATTACGAATTTAATAAATTACTCCTATCCTTCATGGTAAGAATATACTTACATGTTTTGGGATTTTGCCAAAGTATTGATCCTTCCAGAATTGAACCCCATGCTTGGTAGTATGGATGTGTGGGCCCAAGCCTGCATCATCTCTCCTGTGAGCCTCTGCCAACCTCAGTGAGCAACAAAACCCTCTCTTTTGTCAACATACCTCATATCTAGGCCCAACTCTTACCTTATTTGGCAGGATAACAGGCAAAGCCCCAGAAGAGATTGATCAATTAGAATCTGTCCAGAGGATAACAACAGGAACAGCCAGGGGGAAATGTAATCTACTGGGAAGATTGAGTGTACGACATAATATAACTTGCAGAAAGAATGATTGAGGGGAGTGTAACAGTCTTAAAGAAAAATGAAAATATTATAGCAAGGAAGAAGGGAATAATCTGCACCCTGTGTTCAAATCATATAAATAATTTGTTCTCAAGGCTGCACAGACCAAAGAATAATCAATTCAAACTGCAGCAAGGAAGAAGTAGATTAAGAATGATTGGAGGTGGACTGCATTGTGAAGTGTGTTTGTAGTGGGGGTGTTATCCCCTTTTCCATTTTGCCCCACTTTTTTTCTTCTAAGCTTTTTCCTAAAGCTGGTACTGCAAAAGGAGATGTGAGTAGGTCATAGCAGGAGTACAGTCTGCCTAGAGAGTTGCAGGGTGGAAGGAATTCAGCTTTTTCATCCCACTTCCTTCTGTGTTCCAGCTACCTCTTCACTGAGGCCCAGAGCAATGTACAATATTGCTGCTGCTGTGCTATGAGTCTGGATATGGCTGACCCAGACAGCCTTGGAAGATACAGTCATTCAGCAGTGGGGCGCAAGTGCAAGAGCAGGAATGGTTTTTGCAACCATTTGGAGTCTCAACCAAATGCCGACAGAATTCTGTATAAGGAACCAACGCTTCTTTTGGCCAAGATCTACATCTCAGTGCAGGAAAGCCTTGGCTGTCAACAGTGGAAAGGTGAGAACATCTCAAAATATATGTTACAGAAATCTACAGTGAAACCTGAATCCAGAATTTGATTTCCTTTTGTTCTAGACCACAATGATGTGGAGAACTGGCACTTTGTCCTTGGTGATGAGCACATGTTTTTGTATACAGCACCCAAAAAAACCCTTCTAAGGCACTGCATCCATGCAAGTTGGGCTGGAATTGACTTCACTAGATTGCATGGTAGTTGCAAGGGACAAATTCTGCTCTTAATTAGTCCATTCTGCCTTGTCGACAACGCTTCTAGCATCTCCCTGGACATTGATTAGATGCCATCCAAAGAAACACAAAACAATTGTTTCAATGCCAGTCACAATGCCATAAAAATGACAGCTTCTCAGAGGACACCTGTAATGTTCTTGAACTGCATTGTAGATACAATTTTGATGGTCCGATGAATAAATATTTGGGTTGAATTTAGTCTGTCTCTCGCTCCTTTAGTCGTGGGTGCTTTTTTTTCCCACACCGATAACTTGCAGGGAGAAAAAGAAATAAAGACAGATCTAATGATTTCAATTAAGCATCTAATGTTTTTAGTTTCTTTTTTTTTAATCCATTAAATTTGCACTGAAATGTTTTAAGGTTAATAGATTACCTCTGAGCCCCAAGGAAATCAGGCTTCCTGTGCCTGCCTGTCATTTACTGGAGTGGTTACTTATCTGTCAATATTTCTTCCTTTTTTTCAAGTCCCAGG
>JANHGO010006644.1:0-21104 GCA_024606505.1 Aquila spilogaster
AACTCTTTAACTCCCAATGCATTACATGATGTTATGATGTGGAATACCGATAATAAAAATCATAAAACCATGACAACACCTCTCCTACAAGGACAGGCTGAGAGATCTGGGCATGTTCAGCATGGAGAAGAGAAGGCTTCGCGTTGACCTGGTAGTGGCATTTCAGTATCTAAAAGGGAGAGACAAGAAAGAAGGGGACAGACTCTTTAGCAGGGTCTGTGGTGACAGAACAAGGGAAATGGTTTCAAACTAAAAGAAGGTAGATATATGCTAGACATAAGGAAAAAGTCTTTTACTATGAGGGTAGTGAGGCACTCAAACAGATTGCCCAGAGAATGATGGAAGCTCCATATTGGAGACATTCAAGGCCAGGCTGGGCCAGGCTCTGAGCAACGTAATCTAGCTATGGGTGTCCCTGTTCATTGAAGGAGACCTAGACTATATGACCTTTAAAGGTTCCTTCCAACTTTAAGGATCCTATGATTCTACGACTGCATACCTCATCTGTTCAGTATTAGACACATTTTTACTCTGTCATCTACAGTAACTTCCCCAGAGGAAGGAGCTCTAAAGCAATGATATAATTTTAACAGTGATGTAGTTATTTTCTGTGATTTTTATTTCACCTGAACTGGCTACCATGCTTTACACCTTATTTTAGAACATAACGTGTAACTCTCTTTATTTTACTTATATGAAATAGTGATTTGGTAGACAGTAAACATCTGGCAAAAAGAGAGCTAGGAAAGGAAAAATAGGCAGTTTCTGTTCCGTTTTGGTTATAGATAATCAGTAAATAAGGGGAGAAATGAAAACTAGAAAATAGGAGCAATATAGATGATATTCTTTTTCTTGTCAGATCAGTCCCTCTGTATATGAGGAGAACAGGAAACTCTTTAGGAGGTGATGACTGAAAACTTGCATGAATGATAATGGAAGGATGTGAAAGATCATCTGTTCAGGACAGGGTTTAACACAACAGTAACCTTATGTTCTTCTAGTGTTATAGTTTCCTTGGTCCCATGAGGCTATGAGTGACTGTTTGCCACATTGCATATCTTGGAATGGCATTAACATACAGAAAAAAAAGTCATGTAACAGTGTCTGACATAAAAATGTTTCTGAGTAGCCTGTGAATTTCTAACCTTATTATAAATTGTTACACAGCTATATTCTGACTGACTTAGGGCTCAGAACATCTGTCACCTTTAATCTGCTCTGCCACTGATTTTCTATGTCCTGGGCCAATCACTTTGTCTTTGTGCTTTGAAGTATTCACTTACAAGAAAGCTTGTGTGACACCATGCAATATCATGATGAGAAAAGTGATTTTAAGGAAAATTTAAGGTAATTTATATCTAATGAGTTTTGATATGAATGAAGTTTTTATGAAAGGAGCTAGAGGCCTGGGATGATAAAACATCACAACTGGTAAAAGAAATGTTAAGATTTCATAAAAATACAGTTTGCATTTGTAGGGTAGATTGTGTATGCATTATTTCTTTCATCTTTTAAGGAAAGATGATAGTAGGCATGCATTTTAGAGGGAAATGCTGACAGTGCATTTCAAGTTTCTTACTTTCAGATATTAATTCTAACTTTTACTTTCCTATCAATGTATTGTGCTTCTTCTCTTTCTTTCACATTCCTATGGGCTTTTTATGTCTCTCAGTTAATTCATTAAAAATGTTAGCCTCCCACATTATCCCCCCCTACAATTTAGGTTAAGATAGGGTTTATTTTCCATTAAAGATTCCATTATGTGACTGTATTTTCTGAAATCCCAGAAGATAAATTTGCTTCCTCTATCAGTGATCTACAAGGACAGGAACAACTACAGCTCTGGAATTCAAAGGGGAAACAGCTGGTTAGAAAGCAAGAATTACCTCAAACTCTATGGGCATTAATATTTAGCAAAGCAAAATGCTGTGTGTGGAAGTTTCCAAATAAACAATCTGAATCAATATTAAAGATTTTAACTGCAGTCTATTAAAAAAAAATCTCTGTTGTTCAGTCAGTTGCTTTACAGCAAAATTACCAATTGCTGGTCCTAATTATGTCCAAGTACTGACAACACTGCTGCCTGTGAGATAAAAGTGTCTTGTTATTAGAAGATCTATCCACTGTGAATGATTTGATTTTATGCTCCTGAAACCATCTTAAATTACGTTGTTCATAAGAAAGTGACAGCAGACAGAGGGTTATTATTTGGACAAGCCTCTGTGAATGAAAATTCAATGGCCAGAGTCATTTGTCTGCGTAAAGATGCAGTTATATTTTAGGTTCACTTGATTTTGGAAAGTTTGATGATTATGCAGGAAGACAGCCTGAGCTGCTCCTTGTCTGGTGCAGGGCGATCCGGCTTCCATCTCCTGCATCTAGTTAGTGCCTGACAGAAAAAAATGCTAAATACTGCTGAACAATGGCAATTCAGGGCTTCCTTGTAGAGAAACTTTAAATAGGTTTTCACATAGTTTTAATGGAAATGTCTTATGCCTGATCGGTATTCAACTGCTTCTCAGGCTGCTGGCATGGACCTGATGTTGATTCCTGCATCCTCCTTTTCTACTGTGGCAAGGAAGCCCTTAGAAAAGACTTAGCCTGTGGTTTGTTTTGCAGAGCAGGTGTAGGACTCACAGAAATGGCATCTGTGGAAGCAGCGGAAGTGTTTTGAAAAAGAGTTAGCTAGGTTGTATGCAGAGAAGCAAACACCTCTGCTTATGAAAAACATGGCCCTACAAATTCATTGGACTGGGAAAATACAGCTGTGCAGGCACCAGCTCCTCAAGCTGCACTGGAGATTATCAGGAAACATTTTCTAACATCTAACAACCATGTAAAGCAATTGTTGGGGAATATAAAGTTTTGAGCAATTGTTACAGGTAGAAACTGATAACTGGAGACTAGTTCTCCCCAGATCAGCAGTGTGTGTGGTTGAGATACATGTGTTAAGATGCCATTTGTCTTCTGAGTGAGAAAAAAATACCTTGTGCTCCTTAAATTTTTTATGTGATTTATTAGAGAACATTAAGAAATGGAGAAATTATAACTTCCTCTTAATTCTTATATGAAAAAGGTAATTTGAAATTCTTGGATGAAAGTAATAATTACGATTTGTACATTGTGTGACAGCAAATAGTTTGGCATGAGTAATGTGAATAGAAAAGCAATAACATTTTTTTCTCAGATGCACTGAATCAGTTAAACCTCTCGAAATGGTTATAACTAAAAATTCAGCCTGGACATCTCCAAACAGCAGACGACTTCTTCTGGCCTGCTAGATTGCTGCGAAAGGGCAGATTGCTGCTAGAACCAGAACAGTGGGAAATGGGTGCTAGCACTGTTAAGTTGCTGCTGAAAGCAGAAGTACTTGATGGCATTGACAATTTGCCATCAGCTTGGCATTGTCTTAAAAAGCCATGGGTGACACTGTGGTAATATTTTTCAAACATGAAATAAGAATATTCCACCGGTGAAACAGTGTTTTTCCTTACTAATTCTGTTAGCAGATTTATGTTGTCTGATGTTATGCTACTGCTTTTACATATTAAAAATCGCATGGTTATGGTTTTTCAATATCTGGGATAGTCTAAGTAAACTCAACATTATAATTCCTACATTTTCTTTCAACAGGCACACTGAGTATTCTGGACTTCTGCATTTGCTCATTTATTTGTATTAATCATTACATCATCATTTGCTTTTTGTTGTTGTTGTTCCTAGAACAGAAGCCTACAAACCAACCATATTTAGTTTAAAACAGAAAAGAAAACCACTTATCCTCGATGTGGCCTAATTTAAGAAGTTTCATTGAAATTCCTTCATTCATCCCTACTGGCTCTCCAAAGCAAATCGTAATTGGAATGTACGTGACATTCATCACACAGAGATGCAGATGCAGTATCTGGGTCTCTGGAACATGTGACTCCTGTGAACATGGTACGGGTCATTTGCCATTTAATTTCTGTTCCACTAATAATCATAAAGAATGCCATAGGGGCTTTTAGCAGGCAGTAACAGAACAGTGGCTTTTGAAACACCACTCTCAAATCTGAATGAAAGTGTCAGATAATTGAATTTAGCTATGTCAAATCTTGGCTTGGTTTTCCTGTGTTTTCATAGTGGCATTCCTCCATGCTTCCAACAACATGGCAATTTCTATAGAGAGTGTTTGTGTGTGTAGGCAGGCAGCTCCCTGACGACACTTCTCTTTTGTCCCCGCAATACAAAGAGGGATATATTACTCTGTTGAATACAAAGGACTAATTCTACTAAATCAGCTTGTGTGCTCATTAGTGGGCAGCAGTTTGCAAAATTTAATTAGCAAAGATTCACAATCACATTGCTAAATTTGAAGACTTAATAGTTTTCTTTATTGCATAAGCCATTTTACATAATCAGTATAACTGTTACAGATGCCCGTATATATAGAGCATGTTTTTCGTTGTGATGACTTTCTTGTGCAGGACACGATATTGGTAGAACTTGTTAATCATTTTTCAAAATAACTTGGTTGCATGTAAATTCCCAAGAGTTGAATTCAGCATTCACTGAGATTCTTTTCATAAGTACAATGCAAACAGCATATACACATAAATGTTACTTACTCATTTTAACACATTATCCTCATTTAAGAATATTAATAGCTAGTATTAAGAACTAGCTCATTACAAATGCGTGAAGAAAAGACACGTGATAATGAAATGCTTATGTTATCTCTAGTGCAGCTAGTGCATTGATAAACTATTTCAGAACCACGATACACCAATCCCACTTACTGCCTGCTATTTCAAAATACTGGTGTACACATTGAATCCTGAAAAAGTGATATCAGAAGTGAGATAAAGGCTACTGAGCATGCTGCTATGCAGCATACCAGAGGTCCTAGCTCTGTACAAAATAAAGTGCTTTAAATGTTTTGAATATTTGAAAAAATCCTGTTTGCAAGCGTTTAGAAAGTGCACATGCGCTTGGAATAGGCAAGACAGAGCACCACTTTGAGGCAGAGAAATTTTAAACATGAACATACTTGCAGTATATCTAGATATTTTTTTTTTAATGTATGCAAACTGCAGAGTTTTCAAAGAGTTCTCATACTTTGTACATCCCGTTTTGGAAACGCATGGGCTACTTGAATCAGAAATGGAGCTTGCAAAATGGTTTTTGATGGAAGCTCAGATGCACTGCAGAGCAGGAACTCCTCAACAAAACTTCCGCAGTATTTTCCTGCCTGTAGCATGGTCTGGCTCTGCAAAGTGAGACCTATGGATATTTTTAACACAGGTTTGTCTTACTTATGTTGTCTAGAGTAAACACCTCTGAAACTGTGCTGACCAAAGATAAAATCTGTGAATGAATTTTGAATTTTTGAATTATTTTGAACATATCCTGCTATCTGTTAGCCTTTTTTATTTATCATTTAATCCTCTATATTAATTGTTATCTTCTTAAATGGTTTTCTATTAGGGTAGCTACATGTTATTGCTTGCTTGACTGTGAAGTTCAAAGCATAAACAGAGCATTTTCATCCAAATATAACCTCACAAAGACATGCAGAACCACACTAAAGTCTGCATCTGGATATCATCAATACCCAAATGTACATGGAAGTAGAGATCCCATGTTGTTTCTTTGGAGGGTGGGGGAGAGTAAAAATAATTTTATCAAAATTCTTTTATTTCCTACATCATATTTGCATAAGTATGATAAATGTCCTTCATCACAGAGTAGGCTTTAGGGCATATACTTGCAAATGCTGCCAAACAATTTGGCATAGTCCCAGCTCCTGTTTCTTGATAATGATATCACCCATAGTGCTCTGAACATTGTCGGTTATGTTTTTCTTTTATGGAAACACTACCAGAACATAAAAGTTTTTCTCAGCAAATATTTTCTTTTAGTAATTTTATATAAAATATAAGGCATTGTCAATGTCATTTTGTTAATAGGAAGTGTGCGTTTTTGCTGCTCCAAAAAAAAATTGCTGTTTTAGTTGGTTTTGAGAGTGTGCGTGGTTTTTTTTGGTTATGTTTTCAGGGTTTTGTTTTGTTTTTCTTTAACCCTGAGGGCTATTCCTTGTTTTCCTAATAAGTTTTTACATTTTCAATATTATTATATTAAAATTGTATTTCATATTAGAAGATTATATATGCATATATACTCAATATTCTTTTTAGTTCTTTTTCAACTCAAGTAAAACAATTAAACATGAGTTAAAAATGGAATAAAATAAAGTCACTACTGAAAATACTTAAAATATTAAAAAACCCCAGCTATTTCTTCCCTATGAAGACAGGCTGAGAAAGCTGGGGCTCTTCAGCCTGGAGAAGGCTGTGGGGAGACCTTATAGCAGCCTCCCAGTACCTGAAGGGGGCCTACAGGAGAGCTGGGGAGGGACTTTCTATAAGGGCATGTAGCAACAGGCCAAGGGGAAATGGCCTTAAACGGGAAGAATGTAGATCTAGACTAGATATTAGGAAGAAATTCTTTACTGTGAGAATGGTGAGACACTGGAACAAGTTGCCCAGTGAGGTTGTGAATGCACTTCCCTGGAAGCTTTCAAGGCCAGGCTGGTGGGGCTTTGAGCAACCTGGTCTAGAGGGAGGTGTCCTGCTTATAGCAGGGGGTTGGAACTTATGTGATCTTAGTGGTCCCCTCCACACCGATTCATTCAATGATTCTATGAGATGATTATGATTGAATAATTTTATCTTTCAAATTTGGGTTATGAGAGCAACTGACAACATGAGTGAGGAGTAAAAGGAGAGCATTTTTGAAGCATAAACTCTTTTGCATTTCTCCTGTTCAGATCCAAACTGACTTTGTAAGCCAGTTTGTACAAGTGAAGTTTGGAACTTTGGTCACATTTGATATTAGTAACTTGGGACTGCTTTCCTCTGCCTGTCTCTTAGCCAGGTTAGAAACTTAGCTCATAGCTCTTGGTGCAAAGTTAGCATGTCGATTTGCTGCTGAGAAAAGAGCAGCATGATGATCTCGGGAAGTACTTTCATAAAAAACTCATTTTCTGTATTTAAAATACAAAATACGTGGGGAGGGAAGACAAAAATTAAGAATTTGCAATCCTGAACCTCCTCTCCTAGAGAAGTACAGCCAAGTGAAGTGTTCGTAGTTAGTGTGAAATCACTTAGTACAGTACCATATCTCTTTTTTTTGCAATTGGAAGTGTTTCACGGTTAAATGTAATGCATTTCAAGACTTATCAACATATCTATTATAAATAAGTTAGTTCTGACTCCATGCTCTTAGGCAAAAAAGAACATTGAAAGGACCCAGTAAATCAGAAAGATGCAGGAATGTCAGCTCATCCTTTCATTGTTGTGTTTCTGTTTTTGTTTTTGTTTTTAATGGTGATTTCTAAGCAAGTAATTAAAGGTCTAGCATATTGCACTAATATTTTAATGAGTAATTTCCATTAATTATAATGTGTTTAGTAAGATAACACATTAAGCATGTATTCTTGTGAAAGTTATTTTACATACTTTTCACATACATGGTATGAAGTCTCTGTCATGTAAAATAAGAACCTTCACTGTGAAATAAGAACAGTGCCCCATTTCTTCAACAGTAGAAAAGCAAGACCTTCTTTAGTGGTTAGAGTCCAATTGCTTATTTGCAATAATACTGTGATTGTTTTGATATGCTATATCAGGGATGATCCTTTCAGCCCTGAAATTTATTGAAAAGTGCTACCCAAGCTGACAGCATTACATCACGGAGAAAAATTCATGAAAATTGTATTCCCTCAGTGCCAAGTCTTCTTGAGTCAAGAAGAAAGCCTACAGAGGAAGACACCAAATAGGGGTAAATACCCACAAATCCTCCTCCACAGGTGGCTGACTGAAAAGGCAGTCAGCCTGTGCTCCTGTTTGTAAGAAGTTGTACAGACAGCACTGCTGAGAGTGGTGGAAAGCTGCTGGTGCCTGGAAGGGATTGAAACTGGCTCTCATGGGCATGACTCACTGCTGCTCATTGTTCACACTTAAATAAAATGCTCTTGCTTTGCTTGGGTATTGTTTTGCATCCACCCACCCTCCACTCAGTTGAAGTACGAATGACTGTATAACTTCAGTCAGCTGTAAAAAAGGTTATTCCTACAAGTTTGTGTATAGACTATTTCACAGGCCGTGTGCTTGTGAAGAAGTCTTGAAACATAATTAACAGTATGTAATCATATTTTTAAAACTGAAGGTATGCTGCAAAATAACTCTATATCCAGGCTTTTCGTTGTTGTTCAAAACAAATAATTCATCTGAGCTGAATTTTAATTCAGAGCACACTTTGACTACACTGTTTCACTAGGAGTGAGAGGTACTATTACAATAACATTAAAATGAAATAATGAAAAGCTTGGAGAAAAACATATGAGCATCAGTCACGATGATAGTAGGTGGGATGAGCTAAGCTGTAGAGCATGGAGGATGCTAAGAAGTTCTGTCCATGCTACTGTTGTGTAACAACTGCAGTGGTGGCATTGGTGACAAAAGTGTTTCTTGTTTGGTTAGTCTTGTGATTTTTATACTGCTCTTTTTTCTCTGGCAATGGGAAAAGACATCAACCTGGCTGCATGCTATTCCAGCACTATGTTTGTGCCACACTAACAGAACAGTGTGTTGCATGTACATTGTTGTTCCTACTTAGTTGCAAGTTCATGAACAAATACAGGAAAACTTCAGACTGCAGTATAAGGTGATCAAATACTTGAATTCTGCATTTGTTGCTGAAACAGGGGCTGCTCAGGTCAGGCACAGTAACCCTCTTGTGCAGTAAAATTCTCTCACACTGCATTTGGATTTTGAATCAATAACTGTCCTGTAGCCAAGGTTACTATGACGCATCACCAAAGCTGGGGGAGAAACAACAGTAGAGCTGAAGTTGGTTAGAAAGTGGACAGATTTGTGGCACATTGTCTGCCATGGGATATAATCAACAACATGATGGAGAGTTTATTTTCTTGGATATGTCTATAAAATGAAATAGGAAGGAAAACACGATGCTTTAGATGCAGGTAAAGATAGGAAAGGATAGGACTGGTTTTTTTTCCTTTCAGAATTTTTTGTTTCTGCTTGTATTTGCTTCCTGCAATTCTCATCTTCTGATTTCTGTCCTTTCTTCCTTGCCAATTCACAAGACTACGTTAGATTTTGCTGCTTTCCCTGTTCCATAGCTAACTTCTCAACTCTGATGCTTTTTGGCAACAGAAACAAGAGCTGCTGTTCAGATTAGCCTCTAGTTCTTGGTGCCACCACAACCATTTTGGTTCCAGAGTGGACCCCTAAGTGTTTCTGTTTCTCTCCCAGTCTTGTATCCAAATGGTGGTATTCTTGTTGAAACAACTTATCAGCCTTAAATGCTTGAAAATCTTCTACTTGTATTTCTTCCTTCTCAGGAGGAAGAGATGGAGATTTTTCTGTGACCACTGAGATATACTTTCCACAGACTTCATTTCATATGGAATTGAGAAAAAATGTGCTGGTTTTCAGATTGGGATATTTAAAACAGCTCTCAGTAACTTTTCAATGTGACATTTCTGTTCAGTACTTATATTTTTTGGAAAGCAGAAGCAGATTTCTCTGGGGGCAGTGTGTTATGTGTTACAAGAGCTAGGAAGAGGGTTTTTTTTCCTAAAAAAGAGAAACATGTGGTGCAAAACTATTCAACAGCTTTTTTGAAACACGATGAAGATAGTTTTGCCTCTCCTTTTCCATCAGAGTTCCTGGAAGAACATCTTATTTTTTATGAAACTACTTCTACAGTAATTTCATGCTGCTGGGTCCTAGTTTATAACATTTCCTATATTGTCATGTTGCCTTAAAGATACAGTATTAACAGTTGTCACTATTAGTTCTCAGTAATTTTTACGTGTCAGTGAGGTTCTCTTTTACTTAGAACATGTTTTTCACTTGATTCTTGGAGAGTGCAGAGGGAAGGATAATGCGAAAAGACCAGTGCGTTGGATGCCTCACTATTGCACAAGGTAGAAGGAGGTAATGTATGAGTCTTCGGGCTTGACTGAATAGAGACTGTCACCCTTAAGAATTGCTTCAGTACCAAATGTAGACAGTAGAAATAACCAGCCTTCAATTATATCTGAATTTAATATTTTTAGCTGTAGTCATTTCTACCTGACTTTTGGCAGATGTCAATAGATGATACTAACAATGCTTATCTGGTTGTTGGTTTTTTTTCTCATTTTTCTTTAGCTGTTGAAAAATAGTGAGATCCTGAGCCCAAGATGTTGTGGAAGCAGCAGGTTTTTTTTTTTTGGGGGGGGGAGGGGGTTATTCTCTTTTTTTAGTTTAGTTTCTTCATTTTACCCAAGATGTGTGTCTGTATCCAAACCAAAAAGAACAGAGCTCTTCATTATCTCCGTAATCTTGAAAGGCTGTAGGATTCAAGCAGCCTGTAAAGGCTTTATGATACCAGGAGAAAAGACCTGACAAAGGGCAGAATACATGTGACTGTGGGAATGTGGCTAATGTTGCTTCAGTTTATCTCCAGAGGATCTTTTTTAGAAATTCTTATTTAGAGTTGTCCCAAGTTTTCAAAGTCATCACTGTATGAGATATGTTCTCCATATCTTTTAGTAGCTGACATGTGAAGGTGTATTTTGAAGAAGTAGACCATATATTTTTGTGAGTGAATTTCTCTTTGCTATTTTCGCCTTTGAACAGCGGGGAATATCTAGCCTTTTATAGATTCATTTTAATCTTATACAAGAATGTCATTCAGACAGGCAGAGATTAAGTATACTATTCTCCAAGATATAGCAACACATTTATTTGTTCTGTTTGCTGTGACACAGATGTTCCCAGACCTGGAATTGTGTGACTCCAAAACATCCCATGCAGCATTGTGGAAAGCACAATGAATATTCCCTCCCCAACCACTGAGGAATGGCATCTGTAAAAAAAAGAAAAAGGCAATTCAGCTTTTCCTCTATATTTCTAAGGCCTTCCTTGCAAATCTCTCCCAGTCAGCAGTACAGTAATGACCTATTTCCTGTTCCCATCAGCATATCAGGGAATTTTATTCAGAGACCTACTGAGATAAGTAATTTGATTTATCAGGTAACAGGGGAATGTTCTTCATTTGTCAAGAGCTACAAAGTGTTTTATGACTGTAACAAACGTCCTACAGATAAAAAAAGAGAAAAAAAATGGCTTTACACTTCATTGATGGTGTTGTTCATATCACAGCTCCAGTGACATCTAAAATTTTTATCAGTTAAGAACTTTCTTTTGTCACAAAGAGCACACAAATCAGATGTCAGCTGAGATGATTCAAGTTTTAATTCCTTGAGCCAAGTAAAAACATTTCCAACTTTAAGATTGAATTGTATATGTAAAAATGTTAAGGGCTTCTTATGGTTGGTTTTTTTTTTTGTGATTTTTTTTTCCTCCTGCTATAAATCTGGATTACATTCAGTATATTTTTCAAGCTAGGCTACTGAGAGAAATGCTGAGTACATAAAAACGTATGAGAAAACAAGATAGTGGTGATGGGGAAATTAACACAGTTCATCTTGTAAAGAAGTCATAAATTGAATTTCAAATGCAAGGGCTTCTCCAAAAGTAATGTCTTCTATGTTATTATGTTAGTCCATGATATCACCCATGATATCAGAGGCAGATGTTGGTGGTATCACAACAGAGGTTGAACCTTCCCACCAATATTCCATTACATGTTGTTGCTGTGTGACAGATGGCAGCAGAGGGGACAAAGTGGGTCTGCTGTGGAAATGCAGATGAAGCAAAGATGTGTCATTGAATTCCTCCATGCAGAAAACATGGCAGTGACATTCATCAATACTTGCTGAACATTTATGGAGACCAAACAGTGGATGTGAGCACAGTGAGGTGCTGTGTTTCGGCTGTGGTGACAGCAATGTGGAAGACAAGCTACATTCTGGATGGCCATGAACAGCTGTTACACCACAAAATGAAGAATGTCTTGATAAGCTCATCTATGTGAATCAACTAATGGCGGTGACTATGTTGAAAAATATTGTTTTGCAGCAGAGAATTTGCTCTGTCAAATAGTATTATTCTGCTCTTTGTATATCTTTTTGTTTTCATGGAAATAAATAGGAGGCATTACTTTTAGAGAAACCTGCACATATCATAAGATTCTCAGGAATGGGTACCAGAGAAAAGAAAGACGCTGTACCTCTGTAATTTGAATGTAGCCATCACCTAAACTTCAAAAGTTTTCTCTCATGAGAGTTACCTATCTGTGCTGTTCCATTCATGTTATAAGTGTAATTATTTTTAACTAGACAAATTGCTTTCTCTACTGTTGTCTTCTCAGACTACAGCCTTGTAGTTTGTATTCAACTGCAAAGCAGAAAATGACTGAAAGCCTCTTTCTGTTGCAAAATGGAGCAGATCTGGTTCACTTCAACCACTGTGGGAACAGTAAACTCAGCTGGCTGACAGTGATGTCTCAAGCCCCTCTATTATGACAAGAAGCATTTGTCACATCATATACAGTCTATGCAGCTTAATCTTTTGCAGGATGTCAACTCTAGATTAAATTCAGTTGGGATGTACAAAAACATCAGATCTAATATGGAGAACACCATTATTTTAGCTTTTGTATTTGGTGTATTTTCAAGAAAATTCACAGTGTGTGAAGAATATAAATAGCATTTGGTGGGATAAAGCAAAAAAAGGTTTTTTTTTTTTGGAACCACATGCCCCACATAATCAGATCTGTAGAGTTTTTTTATGTGGGCCATCCTATGCTCTTGTAAGGTGTACATGTGCATTCATAAGAAAAGTAATCCAATGTTTTTGAGCATCACCAAATTTTGGAGCAAGATCTTAGCAATAATTGATAATTCTCTTCATATACGAGCCAGAATTTCTCATTAAGTTGTTCTACACAGTCAGCCCTCTTTAGACACCCATGATAAATATGTTGATGTTAGCAATTAGTTGTCAGACATATCTCTGTAAATTGAGACTTAATATATGTTCAATAAACCATTGACAAAACACAAGAAAGTAGATTTGGTAGATGAAGGTCTGGTTCAAGACTTTCATATTTAACTCGGATTTTTCAGGCTCCTTCATGAGCCTCTTCAGTGATGCTGTTCCCAGAAACCTTTCTTCTGTTTCTTACTTTGCATTCCGCTCTTCACATTATTATCCTCAGGAACTGGAAAGTCCTCCAGCTTTCAAGGAGCTAGGAAACACAAATATAACTGGAGTGGTTTGGTGTGCTGCCACCCACCTTTCACAAAACCTTCTACAATAATAAATCTTCTGTTTTAGGAAATGCAACTTCCTAATGGAATAAGAAGGAAAAGGTGGAGGTTTTTTCTTTTGTTTTTTTTTCTTTTTTCTTCTTTTTTTTTTCCCCCCAGATTTAGGATGACAGTACACTAACAGGAATAGAGGAAAAAAACAACCACATCTAGGTTATAATTTGAGTGAACTGGGATGGACATACCAGGGATAACTCATCTGAAGGAGAAGGGAATAAAAGCTAGGTGGTTTTTTTTGTATCTTACAAAATGTTATGTAGAAATGGTGTCTGAAAGACATTAGAGGTAAGTAGTTCAAGAACAAAAAGAACAAGGAAATAGATGTAGAAACCAGTTTAACAGCAATAATTTTCATGTCTTTGACCACTAACTAAAATTCAACTGTGCCGCTAGGAAGTGCATGTAAAATTATTTACAGAGTGCCAACTCCAATAAAGTAACATGATGGATGATATGTTAATATACACACACATATGCATACAGCAATATGCAGGTATGTATGTAGATACCAAATAGAGCTAACTGTATGCATGAGTAACTGTTAAAGCCATAAATATGACGTGCTAAGTGACGAGTTCTATGAAAAAGGTCAGTGCTTTTGAACTGCCTTTCCATAAGTGGAAATCTCTCTGCTGCTAGAAATGAAAACCCATGAGTCTGATATAACACAAAAATCAAGGGAGGAAGTGCTATTTTCTCCTACCTGCTTCCTAATCCTTCCTGTCGTGGCCTGAAATGGACTGTACCAAAACCACTTTTGCTCTTGAGACTGCAATATGGTGCCATCACCCAGCTTGAGACACTCACTGCAAAGCCACTAGATGGCAATTTTCAGCCACTTTACTTGGCTACTTCTCATTGCAGAAATGGTGTACGAAAAATATGTTGATTAGAGAAAAGAAGTGCTAATAAATCTATGAAAATATTTTACAAAGTTTTTTTGGGGAAAAATCTTATGTACTTAACTTTCAAATTGGACCCAATGGGATGCTGAGGTCTGAAGATAGAACTTTTTATCCTCACAGGAAAAATTCCCTTCAGTTCCTACACAAATAGAAATGCAAAAAGCCTCCTAAAGCACATAGAAAATATCCAAATATCTTTTTCATTTCATTTCATTAAACAGATTTCATCATTATTTATACCTTACCAGTGTTCTTCTATTTGGGGTATGACAGCTTTTCCATACAAGAGATCTGCTGATGATTTACAACCAACGCTCTCAGCTGGAAAAATCACTTTGAAGTACGGAATAGCAAAGCAAGTATTTCTGCACTGTAAACAATTATAGTGACATGTTCTTACGTATTTGAAAACAGTTTAATGCAATGGATTTTCAGAGGGAAAGGTACATTTTGTTCCCAGTTCTAATTAGAACTGTGCACATGAGATGTTGAATCTATAACAATCTCCTCTGTGGAAAAGTGTTGGGGGGTGTTAAATGTCAATTTTTATTTTTAGAAAGTCGGGAATACTATGTTTTCACATTAATTCAAATGTTGAAAGTTGGTGTCTTGTATCAAAATATATTCTATTTTACATTGTTGTTTGTTAATAAAAAAATCTTATTAAAATATATTCCTAATGAAGCTAATATTAAGGGGCACTGGTTTCTAAATCCTTGAGTATAGCATAAGTGTTACATGCAGGTTACTTAGATAATTCCCTAAATAATATGCTGCCAAGTACTGATTGTTTCCATGTAGCCCACTAGAAACATTCTCTGAACTGCAATATTTTGTAAAGGTTAAACCCAAGATGAAGTCAAGCAGGCTCAGTGTTCACCCCATTTCTTCCAAGCTCATCCTGCTTCCACAGGATATCTTCACAATAGGATATCCGGCACTGTACTGGAAATCTAACTTTAAGAATGATGATTTCTCATCTAAGAGAGTAGAGATTTCCTGAATGAAAGCACCAAAACTATTGAGAAAGGTACCACTCCATCCTTCCTACAGAGTAAAATTGTTATCAAAACATCATGACTTCCCTATGACTCAAGAACCAGTAGCTAAATATGTCTCCTATCCTTTTGTCAAACCACTTGAAGGGAAGTAATGTGACCTCTTGAGTAGGGACCATGTACCAGATGCTGGAAGTATTGACTTCTCAACGCTGTCACTCTCCTGCAGGGTTAATAAGACCTCACAAGATACTTTTGGAAATCAAGTTCTATATTAAAATTGCTTCAAGAATATAAAAGCACAAATCTGAACTAGGCTAGGAGATGCTTCATAGATTTTACTGGAAAGTATGAGTGAGTTAAGTACGGTGACTTCAGCCTGATGCTGCAGTACCTATGCTAGATTCTAACCAGTGGTGCTGGGTACCTGTATGAGTTCTGCACCAGTAGTTAAATCCCTTAGTAAGCACCATGTAAACTTGTCACTGAGATAATATGAGGTAACCTTCCAGTTGGAATACAGCGAATAATTTGCATTGGCATATGAACCCACAAGGTCACTCAGTTTCAGTTTGCCTTTGTTATTTCACTCACTTCAGTATATTTTAACAAATAGAGCATTTATCACTGAATTTTATTTCATTTTAATTTCATTTCATCAACCTCTTATCCAGTCGGTAAAATTGAGATCACAGAATGAATCACAGAATCATAGAATGGTTTGGGCCGGAAGGGACCCTCAAGATCATATAGTTCCAACCCCCTGCTATAGGCAGCGACACCTCTCTCTAGACCAGGTTGCTCAAAGCCCCATCCAGCCTGGCCTTGAATGCTTTCAGGGAAGGGACATTTACAGCCTCACTGGGCAACCTGTTCCAGTGTCAAGCTAACTGATGTTTTATAAATAGTATGATGTACGATCTTGTAGAATAAGCATTTTTCACAGAAAGAACACAGCACCTCTGAGCTGCTTCGAGTTCTGAAGGAAGACATGAAGCACTCTCAGGGTGTGAACCAAGAAATAAAAAGTTTTAATTCTGATGGGCTTTAAAGTCAGGGAGCAGAGCTATTGTATTATTGTACCTTCTAGCCTTACCATCTCTATCTGCCAACAAACTCTTCGAGGTTCTGCTGTTCGTTATTTTTCTCTCCCTCAGTGATCCAGGCTTTCCCCTCTTAAACTCTCCTGTTCTCTACAGATATCAGTATCTTTTCTTTCAGAATGTCTACATCGCTAATATAATCCAGAATTAAACCCACTGCCATTTTTTTTGATCTGTGCTACGCTGGAGATTGCCATTTTGCCCTAAGTACCTTTTTGTGCTTTGTATTTTTTTCAGTTCCAGTTACATGAGTTGGCTAAATGGAAGCTATCTCCCTTCAAATCATGCTTTGCTAATTTAGCCACTCCAATCTGTTGCCTCCTAATGGAGTAACAGCTACCTATGAAAATGACAGTGTTATCCTTAGCATGCCAATCTATGTTAATACTGCATCTTTCCTGAGGGATTACCTGCTGTTACCGCAATATATTTAAGGAGAGCTAAGAACAAACTTTGGGAAAAGTTGTTTCCATGTAGAGTTTCAGTTAAAACTATAAAAATATGTGACCTCATGTTGACTGGATGACAGATCCTCTGGTTTCTTAGATGTGTACAAATCTAATACAGAAATACTAATTACCTCCCCCTATAAACTGAGCAAGAGCTCATATCTGTTAGTAATTTTTATCTAGTTAGAATCAAGTCTCACCATCATCTCCCCTTAATCCTAGACAAAATCTAGGTTCAGCTTTCTCAAACTAAATATTAGTACGCACCTGGGACTTTGAGGAATTTTGACTTGGTTTTAGGAATAACAAGTATAAAATGGGACATAGCTCTTTCTCCTACGTGCAAAGATCTTGGAAAGGACAACAGTGAGGTATGAAACCATCTGGAGATTGCTGTGCTCCTGAAGCCCTTTGCACTTTGATAGGAGAGGGGTTGTCTGTCTTCATCGGTTCTTCTGCCTGTGCTAGTGCCCAGCTGCCCTGTCCTGCTGTCCATCCCAGCCTTTCCTCATCCCCCTCAAAGCTACAGGGTGTGTAAGAAATAGAATCATAGAATTACTTGAGCTGGAAGGAATCAATAAGGATCATTGACTCCAGCTCCTGATCCCACACAGGACCACCCGAAAATCAGATCATATGTCTGAGAGTGTTGTCAAAAGACTTCTTGAACTCAAGCAGCTCAGGGCAGTGACCACTGCCATGGGGAGCCTGTTCCAGTGCCCAACCACCCAACCTGAATTGAGGATGTCATCTCTCAGTGAAAGCATGTCAGTTTATAGCATCATACAAATATTCTGCATTTACTTTCATCTTCCCCTGTGTTTCAGCTTTTCTGTCATACCTGAGAAAGTAGCTTGTATTTATTCTTTGTATGTCAGATAAGAGTAACTCGTCTTAAGCTTGTTGGACATCTTTCATTTCTCTTATCAGAGCATTTGCAGAGAGGGAGGTGGGAAAAGACAGATATGTAAATGTAAAAGTACGACTTGGCACAAGAAGCATGTTGTAACTGCCACCCTTTGCCGAAGTTCATAGTTGTGAAACAGGGTGTGTAAGCTTTTATGGGAACTGTATCTGTTCCGCTCTTAACACACCACTCTCCCACATCTTTAGCACAAATGGGCCTAAAGCATGAATTTTATAACAAGAACTGAGACTCTCTCCTTGCACACATCTTCTGTGCGCTATGAGCTGTGCTTCTAGTTCTGGGTTCAAATATTTACCGACTCCCATGATTAAAATATCCATCTGCCAAAACAGTTTCCCTCTTTTTTTCCGTTACTAATATCATTCACCAGTCAGCTAATGAACACATAGGAATAAACTGTATCGCGCTTGATGTGGGAACATTTTTAAATGAAATTTTCTTTTGTGGAAATGTTTTTCATCCTTTTTAATAATTTGCCAATAGGAAGGCTAAACTCAGAAATTATTCCATTCTGATCTACTGTGCACTCCTTCCTTCCTCCCTCCCTTTCTCTGTCCATGATTCTTTTGACTGATCTTTATTTTTAACAGCAGGAACCCTATATTGAGCTGTACCACCTTCTGCTTTTTCGTAAGCATAACAAAAATTGCCAGTGGGATTTGAGCTCTGGACGTAGAGCAGGTTTTCAACATTGCTCATACCTGTCTGCCAACTAAATATACAAAGATACCTAAAATGTGGTAAGATGCTGTTTAGTACCTTCTGAACTGCAGTATTCAAGAGTATGTCTTCTACAATATAAGTGAAGCATGGAAGACAATTTCAGTTTTAATCTTCCAAGGCTACTCCTCAGTATTAATGTTCTGAGTGACAAAATTAACTTTTACTGAACACAAACTACAGGAATGGTTGACAATTTCTTCAAAGACTTCATGTCTTAGACTGATATCCACTTCTCCCAGTGAAACTATGTGTGCATCGATTGAACTGATTTAAACTGAACTTGAATGACTCTCTTGCAATATCGCAGTTCTCCAGGCAGTTAATTTCATGAGATGCTGTTGAGAATGATGTAGGTTAGGTATTGTTCAAAAGATTTGGTGTTAAAATTAGTGTTTACAGCGCTCTGCCATATGATGAGGGGTCACTGTAGACATATTCCAGCCAGAAGGCAAGAAAGAAGATACCATTTAACTAGTATCTATATCTAATAAACCCCAGAGATTAGTGTATAATTGTTTTAAATGAGAAAAATATGTAACCATTGCTATGAGAGAATTTGGTATGCTCTCATTAGGCAGCAAAAGAAAAAAAAAAGGTGCAAGGAATCTCTTGGTATGTATTTGTTCTCTGACACTCACCCGGTTGGCTGGGCACTGCTGCTTGCTTTCAGGAGGAGGCACACCAGGGAACCAGGGAGCAAGCACAGCCCTGGCCAGCTCTGCTGCTAGGGCAGCACACAAGTTACAAGGCTTTTGAATTATGAATTAAGGAAACAAAGCCAGTGTTCCGAGTGTCTTTCAGGCTGTACCTGCAAGAGCGCACATGGTTAATAGTAAGCATGTATTGCCTGTTAATATTTTCTTTAAAATCTTGCTGGATAGGTTACAGCCACCATTCAGAAGAGCTGTGTGAGTTGCTGTAATCCCTAGGCCTAAAGCAAGCCTTTCTGAGAGTTATCTTACATGTTTGCTATTTAAATGATGGCTGTTTTTGCTAATTACAACAAAACGAGATTAATATTCCATTAGGGAGAAAGCCACACAGCTTAGCTAAGTGATAGGAAGGTTAGAAGGTGACCTGCTCTTGCAGTAATGTAGTCAAACTAGCTGTGTTTGTTTTTTCCTAAGTTATCATTTGTCTTTGGGCTTGTGTTTTAACCCAGACCCTTGTTCCGACTGGCTTTTCACTCCTTATCATGTACTTTCAAGTCTCCTCCCCTTCCCTGGCTGACACTGGTTGGTTCAGTTCTCTCTAAGGCCGGAGCGTTTACACTTGAAATTACTTTGTTTACTAATCATATCCAAAGTGCATGCAATTTAGTGCAAAGAGTGACAGAACAAGGAATTAGTAAATTAATTCAGACATTTGCGTTGTCCAGTCTGGAGAAAAGGAGACTAAGATGTGACCTCATTGCTCTCTGCAGCTCTATAAGGAGGGGAAGCACAGAGGGAGGTGCCAGGCTCTGCTTCTGGGAGCTGATGGCAGGAGATGTGGGAACAGCAGGAAGGCATGCCAGGGGAGGTTCAGACTGGCCATTAGGTAAAATTTCCTTACCATGAGGACGGTCAAGCCTTGGAACAGGCTTTCCAGTCAAGTGGTTGATGCCCCCTGGTTTTCAGTGTTCAAGCCACCTGGACAATGTGATGGCTAATATGCTTTTACTTCTGTTAACCCTGAGGGGGTCAGGCAATTGGACTAGATGATCTTTGTAGGTCTCTTCCAACTAAACCATTCCAGTCTAGCCTAGTCTAGTCTAAATTAATATCTTAGTCTACTATAACTCTGTAGTATATTGAAATTTGCAGCTCAACCAGACAAGGATACAAAGATTGGAAACACGCTATTAAATTATTCTAGAAAGTAGTCTCTGGGCAAAAATACTCTTCCAGTGTTGTTTTGCTTATTGAAGCTTATTGCAGACAGACTTCTTAGAGGAGATCTACTGAAATCTCACTGATACTGAAGATCACCAAACTCAGAGTAAAAATGCAAAGCCACCTTCAGAAATGGCAAAGAAAATGCATCAGTTGTGGCTGGATGTGCTAATTTCCATTTTGCTAAACATTGGCAATGCATGTTCCAGCATCCAGCATCCTTTCTTCTTTCCTTCCTTCTTTTGGAAGCTAGGAAAAGAGGAAAGCCATGCCTGAGCCTCTCAGTGCTAGTTTCTAGGCAGTACAGCCTAAAACATCTTTGGTCTGTATTTTTGATGATAAAGAGGATGGAGCTCTTTTCATGATGATGGATCAGATAAGCAGATTTTGATCACTGAAAAGTGGCAACCTTCACAAGCCATAAATCCCTGCCAGAAAACTCATTGTGATGAATGTTATGATCTTATCATGTTTCCTTTTATGTGCTAAACAACCCAAATAAGACACAACAACAACTGCAAAACACTTATTTTCCATGATCTGTTTTCATATTTAGACACATTCTTCTGTCTTTAACAGTTCATAATTTTTCTTATCCCATTTCATAGAATCATAGAATCCTTAGTTTTGGAAGGGACTTTTAAAGGGCAACTAGTTCAACTCCCCTGCAATGAACCGGGACACTGCAGCTAGATCAGGTTTCCCAGGGTTTGATCCAGCCTTGCCTTGAAAGACTTCAGGGAGGGGGCATCCATCAGTTCTCTGGGCAACCTGTTTTGGTGCTCAGTCGCCATCACAGGAAAGAAATTTTTTTCTTATGTTTAAATGGAATTTCC
>JANHGO010006645.1:0-21104 GCA_024606505.1 Aquila spilogaster
TGGGTTTTTTTAGCTTTTACAGCTTTTCATGGGAACCAGGACAGCTGACCTAAACCAGCCAAAAGGATATTCCATGCCATATGACATCATGCAAAAAAAAAACCCTGAAAAATGGTGGGGAGTTGGCTCAGCATTGGTCAGTGAGTGCTGAGCAATTGCTTGTGCATCCCTTGTTTTGTGTATTTGTAGATATATACAATTATCATTACTGTTATTTTTTTTCTCTTCATTTTCTGTCTTAGTAAATACTTTGTATCTCAACCCCTGAGTTCTACTTTGTGTTTTTTTTTCCTCTATTTTCATCCCTGTCCCACTGGGAAGGGGGAAGAGTAAGTGAATGACCAAGTGGTGCTCAACTACCTGCCAGGTTAAACCACAACACTATTCTTCACTCAATTAACTTAAACTGCAGGTAGTTAGGCAGGTAGACAGGCAAGTAGGTAAGAAGGTAAAAAGATAGACAGATAAAGTAGACAGAAAAAATATCAACATTTTACTTCATTACTTATCTAATTTATATTCTATGTTCTCGTCTCTGTATTAAAATTGAAATGCATATTTTCCCTTTTCCCTCTTCTTCCATGCTTAAAATCATCTTTTTTTATTAGTAGGTCTTTCACATCAAAGTGAAAGACATTTCATTTAATCTCACAAACCACTGTATCTTTTGAGCCAAGAAAGAAGAAATCCATATTTCTTATAACTTGGTAACCTTTGTGACACCTGACTCAATTTTTTATCTTAGTTCACAAGAGGACATACATTAAACTCATGAACAGTGTCATGCATTATGTACCTGACTCCCTGAAATTAAATTTCCCAAAGTAGAAGCATAAAAGGAAGGAACAAGAGATTTTTCAGTACAGTCTCTTAATGTGCTTCCTAGGATGACAAACGTATTTCATTTCTTCGGTTTTGTTTTTTTTTCTTGCAGAAAGTAAATTATACATAGGAAAATACAGCAGCAATTTGATAATGTTTCCTTGCTCTTGGGAAATAAAATTGTTAAGCTTCTGAGACAAACTTCAAACAGACTAGAGCTACATACAAGTTTCCCTTCTAATAAGTAATTTTTTATTCTTTAAGTAGAATTCCCCATATTTCTGTATGGAGGATCTTTTTTTAAAAAGCATCCAGAGCATTCTACCGTGAAAACTTGTTTTAATGTCTGTCGGCACTTACAAAAATTAAAGACAGAGGTAGAATTTGTAATTTCATACCTTCAGATTGCTACTCTTTTAAGTGAAATATCTTTTACACTTTCCCCATTTCATTTACATTGAAACAAGAAAGCAGTATGGGGTTTTTTTTTTGTTTGTTGTTGTTGTTTGCTTGTTTTTCAGATATTGTGACTTCAAGGTTGCTGGTTTCAGAATTGCAGTATATACTCAGCAAGTAAACATCAAACAATGTGGTGGAGATAAACTAAGTAGGTAGCTCCGAAAGTAATGCCTCCTATCTATTTCCATGGAAACTACAACAGATACAAAGAACACAATAAACCTATTTGATAGAGCAAATTCTCAGCTACAAAACACTGTTTTTCCAGCATAGTCACCACCATTAGCTACACATTTTTGCCAGCAATAAACAAGAGCCTGCATGCCGTGCTTGTTGAAATCCGCATGGCCATCCAGAATGCTGTTTGTTTTTCTGCTGAAACACAGCACCCAGCACCTCATTGTGCTCACATCCAGTGGTTTGTCTCCATCAATGTTCAGCAAGCATCAATAAATGTCAATGGGTACAATTTTTTCTTGCATGGAAAACCACACCTTTGCTTCATCTGCACTTCCATTACAGACACCACTGTGTCAGACTGCTCCTCTGCTGCCATCTGTCAGGCAGCAACTATATGTAATGGAATACTGGCAGGAAGGTTCAACCTCTACTGCCAAACCACCAACATCCGCCTCTGACATTGTGGGCGAACATAACGAAATAGAAGGAATTACTTTTGAAGCACCCCTCATATCTGGTGGTGTCACCTTTTCCATTTGGAGACTGAAAACTCCTTAGGATTCTTCTCTACTCTGTAAGAGCCAGCTGAAGGCTTGCTGGGCTAGATTGCCTCGGAACTGTACCTGTGAAGACCACAGAAAAGTGACGCAGGGACATCCTACATGGCAAATGCCAAGTCCCTGATTGAACTGTTTAGCTGGTTGTAAATTTTGGAGTTTTAAGTGATAGTCTTTCAGTGACAATGAAATGTCTGAGTATCTGAATTCCCACGTTCCTGGTAAACAACACAGCAAGAAAACTGAGTGCACAATCTCTCATTTTGAAAAAGAGCTTCTGCTATCTTGAGATAAACTATATTAAGAAACACCAGTGATTACAGTGGACCTGACAAATGCATGTAAAAGATAATGAGCAACAAATATCTGCGAGACCTCTGGAACATCCTCTTTGGTGAAAGCGCTGCGCTGCCTCCCTCCTTGCCTGCAGCCCAACTGTGAGCTAAATGGAGCAGGATTTCACCATCTCAGGCAATTTCATTCACAGCCAGCACCACCAGCAAATAGCCTCCCAATAAAGGCAGAGCTTTACTCCCTCACTGACCGCCTGAATGCTAAAGACTAAAGAGGCAAGAGAAAGGGCTGAAGACGTTCAGAAGAAATACTGGCAAGGGACAGGAAGGCTCAGTAAAACAGAAAAAGAAACTAGAAGCAGCAATAGGTTTTGCTCCCTAACAGTGATCCCCACATAAAATTCATACTTGGTAGACTATCAACATTTGTCTGTTCTATCCCGCAGAGAAAAACAGAACAAATAAATATGTTTACTCCTCAGGTTTTTTTCATGCAGGGTTCCTGGGCTTTGCTCCTGGGTTTTAAGCTTTTCTTATAAGAGAAGGAAATTATTTTGTGCAGTAACACAGCTATGAAAAGATCCATTTTAAAAGGCAACAGTGGTTTTAAGAAAATATTACCCATTACCCAACAGCTGATGAAAAACGTTCAACTTGCCAGCAACAGTCAGGCTCTGTTTGCTGCCATTTTATTAACAAAATTCTCATTTTGTGAACAATCACTTTCTCCAAATGAATAATTCTCAGTCAAGTGCCAGTTCAAAATATCACATATGAACAGTAGAATGAAAAACAAAACAAAACAAAAACAGATAAAACTCACAAGACTATCAAAGCAGCACACTAAGCTCCCCTTTGGGTCCTGCTTCCCACACCCTGCTTGGAATTTATGTAGTTAAATAACTACAGTTCTTTTTTCTAAAGCACCCTGCAAGTCACAAGCTCCAAGCACATGAAGGAAAACCATGTCTTTGCAGGTTCCTCTGCCCCTGCCACGTCACAGCACTTACTTCAGCTCAGCTACAGACTTCCTACCACATACATCTGCACACAGCATATAATACCTATTATTTAATATTATCAGTGTAATTCTTGATTCTGGTGGTTAACAGAATTTTGAAAATTCTCCAACTTCACCTAGCAGCTTAGAAGCACACTGAGCCATGCTCAACTTGTGTATATACACATTATTTGGCTTCGAGAACAATGTCACTCTAACAGCTGCTGCCCTTCTGAGCTGGATCCTTGTAGCGATCCCATTTGTTTTGTTTTTACCATTCTCAGGCTGACAGTCCAGCAGTGGCATTGCACAGACCTCATAAAGTTCATGCCATCCCTCTGACAGACAAAATTATATAATTTTTAATAGCTAACAAATGCAGGAAAAAAAGCGTGTTCATTACCTCTCCAGAGGTTCCTTCCAACCCCTATGAGTCCGTGATTCTAATAAAGGAAGACATTCAAATTAAATAAATACAAAGACTTTAAAAATTGGTAAAGTTCTGAGCTTACGATATGGTTCTCTTCTCACTTCTGCTCCTCTTCCCTCAGATAAACTCACCATACACATTCTGAATTTTCAAGAACTTGAATGGAAAGCTGCTAAAAAAAATCACTTCTTACACTGATGAGAAATATTTTCTTCCCATGCAGAGACTAGTAAAAGCATTTCATAGTTCCAGTTGAGGGTGGGACAAAAAATCAAAACTATCTGTAAACCATTCTATAAAAGATTATTCACACTGGTAAGTAAATTGTGGATCTAATTTAGACTAGTTAACAGCTACGTATAATGAAAGCAAATTTAAACAAGCAGTCAGATGTCCTAATTTATGGGATACGCATGTCACAGAACGTGGCTTAGAATATTTTAATTATTTAATGTACAAAAAGGCCAGATAACTTCACAATTAGAGCCTCAAGTACTGAAATCAAAGCACAAACTCCTATTATGTTAAGTATTTTTAATCAGGACTATTTTGCTAGAATACAATGGAAAACTTTTGATCTGTAGCTCATTATTTCTTATTCTTTTCTCTAATACTGTTACCACAAGTCTTCTTCAGGCACAGGGGACAGATAGCTCTCAGCTTTTAATGTTAATTGCTGTAATCTCAGTAGACATCATCACCTCTTAGTTCATACTGTAAGTATGAAGTATCAGTTCAGGTTTCTGCTACAGTAACATAGTTCACTGCACTGTAGGGTTTTTTTTATGACAGCTTCCTCTTTAAAGCTTCTTTTATTTTTTTTTAATAATTCAGTAATAAAAGAATTACTTTAGAATGACGCAATATAGAAAAATTTTATTTTTTGAATTAATTAAAAACAGTTAAGCCAGAAGATAAACTCTTCCCAAGTTAAAAAGCAAATAAAAGCACTCTCTCTCGTATTTTTCCAGTTACACAATTCAAAGGTAATTCTGGCCTCATACTGAACTGAGATGAGCATTATTCATTAATGTAGGCTATGGAAAGATGAAGGCTCCTAGAACTGAGTATCTACAAATGCAGGTGTCCTCTGACACAGCAATGCTCAATGCATTGTTTAATGTTCAGCCTTCCTAACATCCCAGATGTCCTGTAGCAACTGGAACATCTGTGTGCCACTCACAGATGTGACCAAAGAGCTATAAAAAACTATGTTCCTGCCTTGCACCAGCTGGAGGCCTGACAGTATACACTAGACCACCTCAAATGACACTAGACATTCAATTTCAAGCAACAAGACACAAGAAATGGATGTTTAAAGTATTGTTACAAACTAGTAGCATAATCAGTGTGGTTTGAAGACCATTTTCAGTTCTTTGACTCACTCCAGAGTAGACAGCTAGTCACCAGTGAGTTGAACTGCTCTATACAGACATCCAAAGTCAGTACTTAAACTGAGTCCTACCACAGATGTCTTTAAGTATACCCTTAAATTCATCAGTCCCAATATTGTTGCACATTCAAATAGCAGTAAACGCAACCCAACTACTTAAATGAAGTTAACTTATTTCCTTTTCTCCAGTGATTCTCAGGCAAAACATTCCCAACAAGATTATTGTTTTCCACCCAGACTAAAGATGCATGTCAATCAAGTAGATGCTCATTATCTTCACAGAAGTACTAAGCTTTAGTTTAGCTATATCTGACAAGATTCACTCTTTTCACTCAAATTCACTCTTAGATTGTTCACTCTTAGACTCCTCTACAACAAAAAGCACAGTGTGATAAGTAGGGATGATTAGGAAAAGTTGCAGAAAATGTGCACCCCTGACCTGTACTAAAATCTCAAGGTAGATATGCAAGCTGATGAGGAATAACGCAGGGCAAAATCCTGATGCTTCCTGTTTACATTTTTGAGGCATTAAAGCAGTATACTGTTGATAATTGCTGACCTTCCTTTTATAGCAATTCTCAGAGGTGGGAGACAGTAAATATTGATTTAGGGACATAAGATCATTCTAATAATAGAAAACTGTAACTTGATGGCCTTTCCTCTCAGTGACACACCTTCCTGTATTACCTAATTCTGTCATCAGGCATTGCTGTCTCCAATACATTATTGAAGGATTTTGAAATTTCAGGTGTCACTCCTTCTCCAATCTCATATAAAGCCACAAATTCTTCTGAGAAATGCACAGTTTGTTCAATAAATATTAAGACATAAAACACCTACAAATTAGGAAGTTCCATCTTTCACAAACAGAAGTGACACAGTGCTTAAGTGACCCATTTTTTACATATTTTCTGAAGCCATCTTCTCCCAAAAAAGATGACAATAACTCTCATTTGAAAAATTACTGTGTCCTAAATTAACTCTTATGCCCTTACTGCATTAATACCTAACATGAAAGAGAAAGGGACTGTTATTTTTTCTGAATCAGATTTAAGTGATGCGTGTCATTACATTTCCAAAACAAGTGAACACTAATGCTATGGAGGTATCAGTCACGACTGTAACTGTGGGTGAACTCAATTTTGCACTTAAAAAAGAACTCAAATCCTAGTATGCTTAAAAAATGCACCATATATTCTCCAACCCAAATGATCAACACAAATTGAGTTCTCGAAGTATAAATTTAAATAAGTTCACTCATTTAGGAGTGAATACATATGTATCATTAAGATAAATATGATTCCTCAAAGCTGTCAGCCTCAGCATTACTCAGAATCACTTCTGGCGACACCTCATACTGCTACATCTCATTTAAAATTTAAGCACGTTTTTTGAAGAAACAAGGTGGTAGTGAAGCTAAGAACAACCACTTTTATTTGTTGTGATATGACAGATGACAAGCAGAATCATTTCAGCAGCTCATGTGGGAGGTCATTTTGATGGAGATGCACTTTCCTCTCCAGTTGATTTGCACATGGCAATCCTATTTAGTGTAACAGATCAGTATCAATGTAGAGACTTATATCAAAAGTCTTCCCTGATAACAAACTTCTTTCCAGCTGCCACTGCTATATAAACACCTTACAGCTGGTGGAATTATTCAGAATTCATGCTCCTAAAGATCCCCATAATACTGGTACCTTATAATATCAGAAAATATAATCTCAAATGGAACTAAGGCCAGACCATACAGTGAGCTTTCAGCTGTAAACACAGAGGGACTCATTCTTTGGTTATGTTTGCTTGTGTTGCTTTTTTCCTGTTTTGCTGATGCTAATGTCCACAGTAACCACTGTAAAAAATAAATGAATTTTCCATCAGTTCACTTTAACTACTCAAACAAAAAAAAAATAACTAGCCAATAGCATTGGGCTGCTTCGTTATAACCACTGGAAGTGTGAATCTGTCCCCAGCTGTTAACAATTAAAAAGTCATTTAAGGCTGCATATCTTCAAAGTATTAATAATTACACAACAGCGCTGTTACGGGACATGCTTACTTAATAAAGCTTAAAGATACGAGATAGGAATTACTTCCTGAAGCTCTACATATAACACTGTCTTGCAATGGAGATATGTGTATGTGAGAGGGAAACAGGAGATCCTCACTGGGAAATGACTACCTAACACAGAAAATTTTCTCAAAATATTCTTTCGTGCAACCTGCAGGTTTTTACCTCATTTTGGAAACATATAGGGATGCAGATAAGGCAGTATTAAATGGATCACTGCTGCCTCTGGAAAGGAAGATAAGTTAGCCTCTGGTGCTTAAGTATTCTCTTTCTGACAGCTGTTTCTCTTTCTCACAAACTTCCTCTGCCAAATGAAGATTATTTGGGATTGACAAGTTTCTGTTTTGGAGGAAACAAGATCATTCCTCTGACAGGGTGCTGGAACTGGATGCTTAAGATATAGATAACACTCTGTCAGGAGTACTACATAGCTTGAGGGATTCTCCAGGAAACAGTACCAAGTCACAGTACCTGCATATGCTTAACATTGTTTATGAATTTGTAATATTCCAACAGATACCAAACAAAAAAAATCTTTCCCTCATTCACTGCAAATCTCAAGAGAAAAAAAAATTGCTTCCTGCACTCTGTCAGAGTTCAGACAAAACAGCAGAAGGAGTAGACAAGACAGTAAAGCTACAGTAGCCAAAAGAATAATCCAGAGAAATACACACAAAGGAATGCCAAGACCCAGTGAAAGTACAGACTTGGACTGCTTCAAACAAAAGGAAATCCTCTAGGATCATTAACCGCTCTATAGCCAACATCAGCTGCATGAGCCATATCAGAGTTTCCAGTGATGCAACCATTATTAATCAAAATCTCTTGCCACTTCCACAACTGGACACAGGGACAAAATTACAAATGGTCCCCAAGTTGGTGCACACTGCTAGCCACCAGTGCTAAGGCTTCTGCTCTAAACACAAACTCTGCTTTATGTGCAGCCCTAAAGGGTACATACTGTCTTCAATTTAAGCATTGCTGGCTCCTAATTCTAGACACAAAAGGCTGTGGGAATCGGTTGGACTTTACAGAACTCCAGGGAAGCACATAAATTTTAAGGCATCCTTAAATTTTAGCTTTTTTTTTTTTTTTTAAAAAAAAAAGAGAATTGCATACACTGTTTACGATGCATACATATATGTATAAGAGCTGTCACTAACTGCCATTGCTTTCACACATAAGCAATAATATGACACCCTAAAGATATACTTTTTTCTCCAAATGATGTACTTCAGCAAAACAACCCCCAACACTAACACACCAGGTATGTATTATATAGATGCATATTTACAAACACTTGCAAACAAGAGTTCCTCATAGATTTATCCATAAACTACTGATAAACATTTTCTTATGTAATGCAACTCACAGTTCCTCATAGGCTGCAAGTGTCCTTGAGCACAAAATCTCTCCTTTTTATTGCAAAAACATGGTATTTAATTGAAAAGAGGTGTTTAATCTTTGTTCAGATTTTCTGAGGAACTGCTGCATACACACTGCCATTACTCCTAATTCAAAGTTTTCTGATGTCATGTTGATTCCTTGTTTCAATACTTTACACTAGACAAGTCTTGGACCCGTCTTTTACCTTGAGTAATGGATAGCTTGATGTCCTGCAATATTAAAATAGAAGTCAGTTGTATGTTTCATCTCATCAGTATGTCCGGAGACTTCAATCCAGTGTGCTATTGGGAGGCAGTAAACTCCATCAACTATGTTGCTCTGGTTGTAAATACAACTTCGATCATGATGGGGCCCATTACCTAGAACAGAAGAAAGGACAATTGTAGGGTGCATATCTAGAAAATTTTCCAAAAGATCTGCAGGGGATGTAAACTGAGTATTTAAGGCAAGAAGTGGTGTTTGCTACCTGTTTAGACTGCACTTCTAGAATACAATTAACACCTGAAATAGCTGGAACACAAGTACAGCCTCAAAACAAGTGTTCAACATTACAATCAATTGTTGTGAATGAATTAAAGACAAGATTCAAGCTCTGTCAGGTTCCCAAATAGTGAACTGAGGCACTTAGAATTTCAGGAATAATTAATTTCATTTAAGTTCCTCATCTGACGTTCGATAATATTTGACCTCAGCATGTAACATTTCTTTTGTGTGATCTCTCTCTCCAGGGTTCAGCTTTCTGTGATTCAAGGTCTAGCTCCGATACAGCACAGGTTCATGACCCTGCCTCAGACTTCTAAGGAAATTGCTAAGCTATGAGACAGACCTTGGAGAAAATACACAGTACAGCCATGCAAGATAAGAAAGGTACAAGTGCAAAAGAAAGTAGGGCTGTCAGTGCTGGAATTGTTACCAGACAAGGATTCAAGAGGAAAAACATCGACACAGAATGGTAGAAAATCTCACAGGAATAAAAAGTAAGCAGGTGGAAGATAGCAACTTAGAAGCGCTGAAGACTGGCTCTCCTCCAGGCTCTGCCTGGCCAGCAAAGACTCTGCAACTATCCTCCAGGGGATTACGAGCATACTAATACCTAACCTAGAAGCCCATTACATCTTACTTGTCTTTTATGTTTGCTAATCAATAAACGATTGCTTTGTACTTTTTGGTATCTCAGTGTATACAGGAAAAGTTCCCCAAGGTGATCCAGAGAGAGACTGTTACACCTGTAACAACAAATGAGCACTATTACCTTAAATGATCTTGTGTAAAGTAAGACATATTTATTACAGTTATCCACTATCTACTATCCATTACCCCTCTGACTTATCTTACATCAAGTCTGAGCTTTATTACAGGCAACCAATTTTTAATGTCATGCCACAGTAAGCAATCTAAAATGAATGGGCTCATGTCAGTAACGAAAAGGTTATCTAGCCTTCAAAAATCCAGTGTATGTATATTCTTCCCCCTCCATTTTTACACTTATTGTGATACTGATTGCCATGTAAGAATTATTGCACCGATTAAAAATGATCTAGTCTAAGACTTGCTTTTAGTGTAAACCTGCTATATGTAAACACTATTAATAATCTTAGAACATTTCAGAGTAAAATGATGCCTGCAGGAATGCCTTCAAGATCATGTAAATGTTTTCAAGCATCATTCATAAGAAAATTCCTAAAGAGCATTTTAGGAGATGTATTAATGCAATGATTAGACAGTAAGACAAACATTTAATAGTAAAGCTGAAAAAAACTCCTTATTTCCAGATGCGATACAGTATTCTTTATCATATTGTAAAATACTATTACTTACCAACTAAGAAAAAACTAGGCAGAAGACCATTTTCTCTTCTATACTGTTGAACCCTTATGTACCATATTGCAAAGGTGCAGCACAACTCTTGAGAACGATCAGTATATAGCTCCTGAAACTATGAGTCCTGTCATTTTATTTTTATCTTACATTTCTAACGGTTTACACACACTACATTTAAACAGTATTACAAGACAGCAGTATACATCAATAAATACAACAGCACAACAAAACCTATGGATGAACTGACTTCATCCATCCAGTAAAATCTTTAGAGCTGCGAATAGTACATCTTGCCTTCCCTGTTTCATCCTCTGACAGATGTCTGTAGCAATGTTCATCACCATGGCCCGACCCAGTAAGCACAAGACTGTGCCTGATCCTATTCCCCACCAGCATGCAGCCTCATGTCCTGGCCCAGCCTTGGTTCGTCTCCAGGGAGGGGCCCAGCACCATGGCTAACCCAGTGCCCTGCTCCTGCTGGGGTGGTGGGATGGGCATAGGCAGCCAGCCCCACTGGATATCCCCTTTTATTACTCACACTTATTCTCCTCTCCCATCAGGGTTTTGCATGAAGTTTTGCAATCAAACCACATTCTCTCCCTCTTAATTTCTCCTCTCCCTAAGATTCTAGTAGGCCCCAAAGACAAGGAAGCCTTCTCACTCTTCACATTTGCGATCACAGCTACATCACTACATACCTTACAGTCGCCCATTACTCATTCTGCTTGAGGTTCATGTACTACCATTTGCCAGTTCTACAGTCCATCCTCCTCCTCCTTCAGCTTCAATTCTTGTCTCTTTTCCTCCTTTCTTCTCTATTATGTGCTCTCTTAAATGGCAGTAGCCTCCAAGCCTTATAATCTTTTCACCTTCACTGTCATTCATTTCCTTATCTAGCCTACAACCACGCACACAGCAAAGCCAGGAATAGATTGCCACTATAGGCATTTCCCTCATTTGTTCCCTAAACAGATTTTGTCAATTCCCATTCGTAAAAGCTGCCTCCTTTAGCTGTTATTTATCACTGCTGATTTTCCTGCACCACTCAATCTCACCTTCCTGCTGTGGCCTACATTCAAACAGGAATCTCTGTGCTTCCATTTTCATTTTAATACTTTACTAAGCAATAACAACTTGCATTCATACCACTTTTCATGAAAATTACATAGCTCTTAACATTATACGCTGATCTATGAATTAACACCTCTCTGACTGAAACATGATGGCTGTGAAACAGAATATATATGAATACAAAAACAAATACAGCAAGATGATTTCAGACAGGAAGAGATGAGGACAACTACATTTAAAAGAATATTACTATGGGGAAGGAAAAAAAAAACAAAAAAGGGTCATAGTGAATTGTTTAGAACACAAAATGCTAAATTCCTCTTCCAAGAGTCATGAAAGAATGCAATTCTTGGCATAAATGCCCAAGATCTCACTACCCAGGTAATATCCAAAAGATCCTACTTCCCACACAAGTGCTTTCTGCCACCACTTAGTCCAAAAGATGCAATTAAGAAACAAGTTTTTTCAAAAGTGAACATTGTTTTATCAGTTTACATTATGCATCTGCTAGCACAGTTTGCCATAGGAAAACTAATTTTTTCTGGTTGCTGTGAAACAACAATGCAAGGAACAGTTTTTTATGTATAGCCAGACTACAGATTTGGAGAAGTATAAAATGATAATTTAGAGCTCCTATAAAAGGGATAAAGATTGAATTCTGTTAACTTTTATTTCACAGAGTCATTTAATACAAAAATAAAAGTCAGTCAATTAAACCAGCTTTTATTCAAATTAACTGATCATAAACAGTTCTTTAAATAGAAAACAATTAGGACCACTTACATTTTTTGTTACACATTTTATTACACATCTGCAGAACACATACAACTGTGAAAACAGGCACAGCTTGGGAGATGTGTAGAAAACATTAACTATGCGACCTCCAGTCCTTCCTTTTCCAGCCCTGTTTTTATAAACTGTTCCTCGTGAGTCTCCTCTGCCTGAAGCAAGGTGCCTCAACCTCATGGTATGCTCAGGCAAAGCATGCCTTAGTCTCAGCTCATCCCCTGATAGAGCAAGCTCCTTGCACCTCATTTGTGAGAAAGTTACTCAACTCCATCAATCTCAGACTCCAAAGACCTCTCAGAATCACAGGAAGAGTTCATGCAAAGAATAAAATAGCTACCAGAGGCTGGATAACACTTTGGTACAACATGTGAAACACTTGCTCTCTCCTCTTTTTCCACGACAGGCCAAACAAATTATATTCTGGATTTGACTCTTTGGAGCATGGAACTTTCCCAGTCTACAAGTAACAGCACCAAAAGATCACGACTTCCTTGCTCTGGCCCAGAGTTGTTTGTTTGAGCAGTATAGCTGGTTAGGAGCTAGTTGGTTTGGGAGGAAACAAATCATGATGAGGGCAATGGTATCAAGCTTAGTAGAATTTGAATCTTAGCACACTGAGAATGTGTTGCTGCCCTTTTTAACTTCTTACCTTCTGCTTAAGCACCAGAGTGAAAAGTGGCCAAGGCAGAAAGAAGTGCCATGAGACTACTCACACACAAAGTCTAGACATGAGCTCATGACTGAAGCTGCTCATATCCACATCGACTTCCTATTCTACTTAACCCCTCCATTTGTCCTACTCTATATGTCCCAATGATCTGAAATCCCAGCTCACATTAGATCTTCTAAGTGACTTCACTAAGTCAAGTCAGCAGCATTCCACACAGAAACAGTACAAGCAGCACAAAGTGTTATTTACTCATTTTTCAAAGCATTTCATAAAGTCAGTTATCTACACTGAAGGCCTACTGCTGAAATTTAGTCTTTGTATCAGAAACTCAGATGTACAATACAATACAATCTGGGAAGGCTATCCTGGTCACTAAGCAACCTTGCCTGTCAGAGTGTGTCTTCTTTCTGTGGCCTAGTGCAAAGAAAGGAGGCCCTGGATTTAATTTGCTGCAATCCAATACACTTCCAGGACTGCAAGTGCATATCGTATATTTACAAGCAATAAATTCCACATCACTGGCCAGTCCTGTGTAGAGACGGAGTATATGAAGGACTACGCATCCCAATTACAAGCTGGGTACTCTAGACTTCACTCTGTTAGGAGAGAAACACTTTGAAGCATACCAGTGCTTGCACAACTGCATAATGCAAAATCCTTAGGTGGGATACAAGGCAAATTCTCATCAAAAGGAACTCTTTGGTGCATAAATTGTTCATGTAAATGCAGCTGTTCCCTTACACTGGCTTCCCTCTCCAAGATTACTCAAAACTCATATGAAGACTTCAAGATACTTTGAATAAACTCCCCATGACTCCAGCAGTCTCCAAGAGTGAGAAATCATCACAACTCTCACTCTTAAATGCTCTGCTCAAGCAAAGCAGCTGTATGCCCCCTCAGCAGCACTTGCAAGAGAACAAGAACGTGGGCCTCAGAACAAAATGTCACTTTCTCAGGTTGCTCACAGAACCCAGCACCAGATCACTAGGCAGGTTTCCAGGCATTTTTTACAGGAAATGAACAACTATTTGAGTGGAATTTTAATTTGTGAAGTCAGTAAAATATTGTGCATCCTCAATGATTTGGGAGGATTTAAATAACATTTCAACTTCCTTTTTCATAGAGGCAATAGAAACAAAATAAAATCCGCTTTCCACTGTTCATTTTTGGGTAAAAGAAGGCAAGTTCAAATACATTTTGAGAAAGGACAATACACAATAGGAAGGACACATTTTTACAGCCCAAACCATTTCTACATTATGATTTTTTTTTCCCCAAGTGGCAAAATACTGATTCAATTACTTATTTTTGGGAGGCAAATGCACAAATAATTTGAAAAATATAATTTGCCCATGAAAAAGGGTGAGTTAGCCATCTAAACAGTACAGAACCTCTTGTTATCCAATCACATGGGTATTCCTAATTAAAGGACAAGAGAAACTCAAAAGATACAGGACCTAGTTTAAATGATAGGGTAGCATTCTTTCTCTTTCAGTAAGGTCTAGAATGATTTTGTTTGAATTCCAGTTTTGTAAGTCTTCACAGCAAAAATGCCTATCAGAAAGAGAAACGAAAAACAAGTTTCTTGGGGTTAAATTATAAAGTCCCATTGGTTTTATAACCTACTTGTTGCTCTGTCTACTACTGACAGTTGCTCAGTGAAATCCACTCATCTAGGGAATTACTCAAGAACAAAGTAATCAACAGCCATTCTTACAGTTTGAGCTTCACAGAGTGTTCTTCTGAAATCTGCACAACTGCACGTACGGCTTCTGGTTTAATGCATATGAAGGATGATCAAAGTGCTATATGAAGGAAGATGGCTGTACAAACAAAAGTTTATTATTATCATTTTAATTTTTAAAAAGTTCCCCACATAACTGAAAAATGGCACTGGCAAAAGACTGAAACAAGAATAAAACAAAGGAAAAACAAAAGAAAATGTAAGAAATAGATGTCCAAAGATCAAGGACAGAAGGAACCAGGAGAGGATTTTCTGAGATTTGAACTAACAACATACAGTAACAGAATATAAGGAAAAGCTTTCAGTTTGTATCTTACTACAGCTATGCTGCAGATATGAAAAAAGTATAATCCAACACACTGCCAACAGTACATTCATCTTCATGAAATTGCACACAGACTATATAACGATTTGGAAGAGTCATACTGGTAAAATTATTGGCTTGATCTTAAAAGACAATGAGCAAAATCTAAGACAACAAAATTTCCCAACACCATTAAGCGACCTGAAGAAAAACACAAGAATGAACTAAGAAAACATAAGATTAACTCTTTCACTGTCACTACAGAGCTCTTCAGAGCAAAGCCATTTCATATATCTTCTAGCCACACCTCTGCCAGCTACCAGCTTGTTGTGTTGCTACTTGGTAGAAGTTTTAATTTCTGTTTTTTATGATGTGAAGGAAGTGGGTATGTAGAAACTACATGGCACAGAGTGGCTATGTATCTTATTCCTGCCTTAAACAGATCCTAAACCACATGACTTCCCTTTCCAAACTTCCAAAGTCCAAAAAGGTCGGCATACTTCTCAGTTCAGCGCTAGCTTTGAAAAACCACAGGGCTACTTACATGACTTTGGATATGCACATTAGCTTCAATGGCAACAAACAAATCCAAAAAGAAAGCAGTCAGGCAATTTTCAGACCACTTACTTTCAAATCAGTGAGAGCAAAAACCTACTCTTTTAATCTTTGTCATAACTTTTGCATGAACCAGCAGGCTTATGCACATGGACTCACATTTTTAAATATGCTTAAATACTACAAATAATTACATTTGAAATATTAAACTAGCTCCTTTAACAAGGTAAATGAATACCTCGAGTTTATACTTAGAAATTTCACTGGAAGAGTTTAATAATATCATAAGCACTATAAACATTCTCTGAGTAAGGAAATGGAGAGGTATTAAGGAACTGAAGATTTCTTTTTTTTTTTTTTTTTAACAACAAAGCAATGGGAACTAAAGGAAACACTGAAAAACTTCTGAAATGAAGTTTTTCTTTACCTTTCTTTATCTTTTCTTTACCTTTTCTTTAACTTTCATATCTATATAATAGTGGAGAAAATCCTCAAGTTCTCTTTTGGACCTCATTCTTAGAATTATTTGAATGTGCTGTTGTGCAATGTTATTATCAGACATTATTATAACTGGACGTCCACCACTACACTTGCAATATTCAAATTTACTTATCCTTTACATCAGATTCTGCCATAGAAGTCCCCCTACTGCCCGCTAGAATGATATTCAACCTTTCATGTCTGGAAAAATCATCTGTCTCAGTCCCACCAAGTCTGAACTACTATTGATTGCTAAAAACCAGATACATGGGAAGCTGAATTTCCCTCACTGGAATTTATCTAGGTCAGATATTACAGCAGTCTGAGTCTGCCACAGACCCTTAGACAGAAGTTCCACCTTTCAAGAATCTAAGCAAAGCCCCTGCATGGCTGGCCTTTATTTTTACATCTCAGACAAATACTGTCAAATAACACATTTGAATTCTGTATGTCACATACTAATCCTTACTTGCATGCTTAATACAAGTATACCCGCTCTGCTTTTTAGTGCCTTTTCTGCTGTCAGTAATCTTGTACTGCTAAAATATGTAATAATGCTCAAGAGAAAATTGTTAATTTGCCACACTAGCTCACTGACTCCTTGTTCATGCCTGGTTTGGTTTTCAGAAATGTTTCCATGCAAGTGCTAATCCCCTAAAAGTATCCAAAAAGCAGAAGACCATTTTATGGAAAGTTTATTTCTGTGAGACTAAAAGCATGCTGGTTCAATTTCTCATCTTGTGGACTGATATACATAACCAACAAAATAAGTTTTAAATCTTACTAAAATCCAGATTGAATTCAAGATTTTTACTCTATTAGCCTATTCCTAAAAACATTCTTTTTATAGATTTTAATTATGCCAAAATTATAAATAAATGGTCTACAAGAAAGCCCTCTTCAGCACTTAATGCTGTTTATCAACAAGAATTATTTTTTAAGTAGAGATGAGAAAACAAAAATTTTCTAAGGCTACTTTCAAAAACACCTAATGTCCATTCTGATGATATAGATTAAGCCACAGAAAAGCAACTCAAAGGGAATTCAGATCATGAAATGAACGTCCTTCTCAGATGGTGGAAATAAGAATTAAATAAATGCAATGATGGAATAGTGGATGGTAATAACAAAATGCATAATGTAGAAGTCCTACTAACTGCTTTGGAACTCTATATGGTATTGTACTGTATATACTGTTTGCTGCTTAATAACAAACCAGAAAAGATCACAAAATTATAGCCAGGAAAGAAGCTACATCAAAACTGTAACCATGGCAAAATCTTAAGCAAAACATTATCCCTGCTACCTTTCTTTCTACTGCTCAGTGTTTTTCAACATTGAAAATAAATTCTTGACCCATACTGAACGCTGCTATCCCTTAGAAGTGAGAGCAAGGAGTGAACTGGGGGACAGCAATAATAGTAAGTGAGGCATTTGCATAAACAATACATTCATTTTAATTTTATCATTATAATAATGAATGTTTAATAGCCTTTCACAGCAGTCAGAGCTGTCCTGCGATTATTGCTGTGGATAGGAAATGACACATACCTGTCCAATTCATGTGTATGGATTTGGCAAATGCCACTGCACATACTTATTTTCACTCTTCTAATTCTGCAGTTTCTTGGGCAACTCTCCATTGCTTTATACATCTCCAGTAGACTGCTCAGCTTAAGTTGCTTAATGCTGACATATAGACAGAAAGGAAGAAAAAACTTGTTACTAATCATATCATTACGTGTGTTGAGAGAGCTGAAGAACAAAAGGACCTATTGTACTTTGTAAACAAAAGTTTCTCCCCATTTATTATGGCGTATTCCGAAGTAGATTTCAAAATTATTCAGTTTTACTCATAACAAAGTTTCCTCACATCTGAAAGGTGCTAGAGCATCTAGCATAGTGCAGGAAGCAACAGACTCACATGAACGAAATGCACACTCTTCACAATTATTCAGCTGTCAACATCCTACTGCACTTTTTGTTCCTTCCTAGACATTATCTTCTTAAGAACAAGACTAGAGTAGAGAAAGGAAATAAAACCCTCCATCATTTTCAAAAGTGGAACAGGCGATGCTAAACTAAATACTGATGAGATCTGTGAGCAGTTGCAAGAAGAGAAGCAGTCACTGGCTATACACAGGTAAAATGGCGACACCCAGTGGGAGTAGTACTGCATAAAACAGCTCTGTTAAAAGGACTGAAAAAATGTTAACTGAGAAGTAAGACAGGTTCAGGTTGTCACTCTAAAAAAATGAATTAGTACTTACTTAAAAATAACTTGCCTATTTTTGCAAGCAGCTGGACTAAGCTGTAAGAACAGCTGCTGTGAGGAGTTCTGCCATTTCCAGGGAAGTCCCAGCAGACGCTAACTTCTGCTCTGCACTGCTCAGGGGCAGCACTGCGGGCCTTGCCCCAGGACAGCTAACTTAGCTCCTGCAGAACTAAGCTGAGCAGGCAGATCCATCAATCTAAGAAGGCATCTAAAAAATCAGTAGCAGAAAAAAGAGCAAAGAAGTGTAAAAAAAAAAAAAAAATTAAAAACAAAAGGTGAGGTATGATGTGTCCAAACAGAGAGAAAAGTTTGTAACAAGACAGTCTCTGATAGAAACATGTATCAAAGTGCATTTCCTTACAGCCTACTCCTTAGTTGCTTAATTCTTAGAATAAAATAACTTACCCAACAAATTGTTTTTTCCACTTTATCTGGAAAATGAGTAGCCAAAGAGAGGCTACCAAGCCACTGAGCCACAATCCCCTGGAGGGGATCATACCAAGGTCAATACACCAGGACAGAGGCTGCTTCTAAATTGAACCGTGGGCCCCCAAGAAATCACACAGAACCATGTCTTTGCAAAACTAATGTTCTTTTTCTTGTTGTTTTTTTTTTTTATTATTATTATTTGTAAGGAATAATGCCCTATTCAGGTACACAAATTGCTAGAAATCAGGTTTATTGTGCTGCTAAGCCTTAACCGGTATTACTGTATTATTTGTCAAGCTTCAAGCAAGTACTCACTACATCAAACTACACTTTGTGAACCTGGATCAACATCTTAAAATAACAGCGTGTATCTTTTTATATGTATTTTCCCCTTCTCAAAAGCTAAGGTGCCAAGAGATCATATTGCATCATCTCAGAACAGTTTGGGGCATACCCTTAGTATCTCCTCTGTCGTTTTATGGAACATTCATCTTGCATAGTACCTACAGTTTATTTGGATCATAGAAGAAGGAGGGGAGTAGGAAAAAAAAAAAAAAAACAACACATTATTAGTGTTCAAGCATTAACTCAGAAGAATAAATGAATAAATGCAGCCATAAGCTCCATCTTGTATTTATTTGGTTTTGACATTAGGCACAATATACTTGCACTTTTCAAACTGAAAGAGGTGTATAAAGCCAGTTCTGAAGAATCTACACCAAAAACACAGTACAGACAGACAGAAAGGATGTAGCTGAAAAGAAGATAGTATGGACATTACTTTTCTAATGGGTAAAACTCCTCCAGATTCTGAAGCTCAACATCATCACCTGGTTTTCTATAAATACTGCATTACACTTAATCTTCCTGAATATTGGGCCTTTCAGCTGAACTCACAGCAGGTAAGCAAAGTATCATTCTCAAAGAAAAATTATTTGGACCACAGCACATGCAGGAATCACAACTTGAGCCAGTAGAGTACAATGGCTTTAAGGCACAGGCCACAGGTGAAGACCAGAGACAGTCATCACCCTGGGACAGTGTAAGCATCTGACCCTTTGGGGACACCACATCCTCCTCTCCCACCTCATCCTCCTACAGAGGGGAACCAGTTCCCTCAAGATGAAGGGGACAAGCCAGCAACCCTCTCACTGGCCAAGCCTGACCAGGCGGCTTCCTATCAGGGCATCTGACAAAACCCAAAAGCCACAGAACACTGGCCCACAGCTTACACTCTTCTAGTCCACAAATATCCTCATTTGCTGTTTCAGTTTTCCCACCACACTGAATACGCTGTGAAGATGAACTAAATTTATACTCACAATGTACGATGCTGCAGTACCATAAAAAAAAAAAAGTATACTTAATATGTAGTGAGATTCTCATAAATATATTAATTAAAAAAAAAAATTTCTTAAATAGAGCACTTTTTCATGACTGTGTTATTTCACATCCATAGCTAGACAGGAGTTTCTCTGGTTACATATGAAAGCCTCAACATATAGACTGGAAGAATTTAGAGCAAATGCAGTTCTGCACATTCCTCTACGTCTCACAACTATGTGTTCAAAACTGTAGATGTTCTATTAAAAAAAAAAAACACTTTCCAAACTGTGATTTTTACAATAAAAACCAGACGAGATCCAAACCTGTTTTTCCAACTACAGCTCAATAAAATCATTAAAACATATGGCATGAGCATTATCTTGCAGTCTCCACACAGTTTAATTCTAAGACTGTATTAATAGCACTACTGCAAACAGAATCTACCAATCTACCACACTTACTAAATGCACTCCCAGGTATGGACAACCACCTTGAGGTAACAATAGATCTGATCTCAACAGTAACCATCACCTTATAAGCACAGACTCTCTACAGTCTGTAGTATTTTTTAAAGATATATATTATTTCTACATTCTGTGTGGTGAAGACCTCTTTATATAACAGTATCACTGGCATATTATGTAGAACTTGGCGCCTTCCAAAATAAATAAATAAATAAATAAATAAATAGGGCTCCCTGGCACAAAAAAAGACAGAAATTTCCTCTAAAGAGTCCAGCAGAGGGCTACAAAGATGATAAAGGGCCTGGAACATCTCTCGTATGAGGAAAGGCTGAGAGACCTGGGTCTGTTCAGCCTTGAAAAAAGAAGACTGAGAAGTGATCTGATCTACATCTCTAAATATCTAAGGTGCGGGAGGCAAAGGGACAAGGACGGACTCTTCTCAGCAGTGTGTGGTGATAGGACAAGGGGAAATGGTCAGAAACAGATACATAGGAAGTTCCACACAAATGTGCATGGGAACTTCTTCACAGTAAGGGTGACGGAGCACTGGAACAGGCTGCCCAG
>JANHGO010006646.1:0-21104 GCA_024606505.1 Aquila spilogaster
AACAGTGACCACCTTACGTTTCTAATAGACCCTATATTCCTAATTTTTTGTCGGGAGAACTTCAGTCTCCTGAGAGAGTCTTCCAAAATGTTTACTTGCGTAGAAGCTGCTGTTCTCAGTCTACTGTGAGGATTACTATAATTGTGGTCTTAGGACTTCAAAAGAGTGTTAGCTCCCAACTTTCCTTAAGTGTTCTTAAATTCGAAAATTCTCCTTTTCACTTCAATTGATTTTCTGAAAGCAGATTCCACTGGAACTGAAGCATTTGCATCTCTGAGGAGTTGGCTACACTTTTTTCATTGTCACAGTGAGAGGGCAAGAGGAAATGCTTAATGAGAACTGGAGGAGAGTTCACTAGAATGCTTCCTTGTTTGGAACAACTATTCATTTTTAATTCTGTTGAATCAGTTTGAGAATGGTGTTACTTCTGCAGTTCTCACAGATATAAAGTGCCTATTGTGCTGCTGCTGTACACACCTGTAACTCTCTTTGTTGCATCCCAGAGTTCTTGCTGGGTTTTTACATCAAAAGAAATATTTGATGTGTTTATCCCTTTTATTAGACAGGGAGAAATACATGGAATACGTAAAACCATAACTGTTAGCGATGTGGGTAGTGGGAGATTCTAGTCTGAGATTTTAATGAGCTTGGATGAACGTCATTTGGGGAGAAAGATTCCCTAACAGAAAAATCAGAACCAGCAAAACTGAAATGCGTGTTTTCAAACGTCTGTTTAAGTGGAGTTTGATCCAAGAATTCTGAAGTACACATGTTTTCTTCTTCATCTTCATACTTTGTTGCCTTCTGCCTATTGAAACTTTTTCCTAGTTTGCCACACAAATTGGACAGCTTGACTTTCCTAATAACAAACATCAACTGGTACAGAGGCTATTTTTTTCTTCTGTTTGATCAAAAGTATGCAGCCTCTATGGGAGATGCTGAATAGCCAACATCCTTAATTTTCTGGACCCATATTCCTCCTGGCCCATAAAGTTAGGAAGATGTTTTTAGGAGGCTTTTTGCTGTTAAATACAGTAGGGAAGATGGGTAGTTGGATAAACCTCCCTGTTCAGAATGGGGAAGAGCCAAAAAATGGTATCAGAGGAGAAAAGGTGAATTAGACAAAGTGGATGTGAGCAGGTTTAATGTTCTAATTACAGTAACTAAACATAGAAAGACTTAAGATGAGGAAGCAAACCTTGCAGAGTTAGTATCGTTTCTTCCCTGAACAGTTTTGTATGTTGATCATCCTGGAGTAGATATAAAACAGCTCGCAATGCAAATGGAAAATACTATTGAAATCAGTGTTTTAATTATCACTTTTTCTCACTGTTCTTTCATTTAGCATACTTAATATTGAATAGCGTTAGTGACTTTAACTTGTAAGCTTAAATATTTAGTTTTGTCAGACAAATAAACCACATGTCAAATAGCCTATTATGTCTAAGAAGATTTTCTTCAGTTAATTGAAAATGAACTTAATCTAAGCTAAATTGTATGAATGTTTAATTTTTCTTTGCTACACTAAGGTTACTACTGGTGCAAGCACGGACACATTTCTGAAGAGAAACAACAAGCTATTTAGTGTTTCAGCTTTGGCAAATGCTAAGAAGGGCAGTGACCTGTAACACCAGTTAAGAGCATGAACATTCCAAGCTTCCAAACGTTCTTGCTAAAATACAGCTTCTCAAAGCTTAGATTTGTTTGTAGCTGAGGGAAATGCTTAGAAAAAAAAAAGAACAAACTTGTATGAAAGCTGTTCACCTCCATCATTAAATGTAGAGAGAATTTAATCTTTAGAAAATTGAACTAGTTTGCAAACAGACAAGTAAAGAGGCTATTTTAAGGATCAAGCAGCAGGATAGACTGGATTTCCTGTCTCAAGGGAAAATTATGGTAGTTACAGCTCCCTGCGGCGTGAAACCCTTGCTAATCCTCCAAGTGTGTGTTCTCTGTCTCATCAGGTGTATCTTGCAGCACTCTGAGACAGGTCTTGAAGATAATGCATGTGGGAGCAGAGAGGCATGAGAAAATTGCCCTGCATGCCTAGAGGAATTCAGCATAGAGAGTGCAAGAGAGTCCTGAGGAGGAAAGGTGCACCTGGCAGATACACAGCTGTTAGAACCTGTGCTAAGGTGTAAGTGGGGTGAGAAAAGCTGGGGAGGTCTACAGCTCTTCACTGAATCTCAAGAAGGAATGTTGTCCATGTCCAGTGAGCCAACTGTTAACAAAAGTCAGGACTGTGCTTACATGAAGAACAGGCAGGGACTAAACATTTACAAAAAAAAATCTCTTAAAAAAAAAAATAAATCTTCTAGACTCCTGATTATTTCCCCTGGCTGCATTTCACCATGTCTCACAGCTCTACACAGCACCTTGTTAACTTTCTCTGTCCCTTTGGTACAGGTGCTGCTTCATTCCACTGCCACAATTAAAATTGAGGTACGTGTGGTACAAATGTGCTTTTTTGCCCAGTCTCTCAAAGCACAGTCATTAAGAGCTTGATTCCAAGCCCATTGATATCAATGGGAGCCTTTCTCTTCTCTATAGAGTCAGTGCCAGGCCAAGAAGAGAGATGGATGAGGAAGGATAACGTGGCCATTATTTTTGCCTTTCATCAAGTGATTTACACAAGCTGTTTTTAATGCAACTTCTGCTTCTGAGTTTTAGAATTGGTGTGAATTGAATTTCCTGTAATAATCAGACAAACTTCAGGACAAGGTTGAAGTCAGCTAAAAAATGTGATGCAAACACTGGATGTGTCTAAGCTTGCAAATGTTTTTATACTGTAGTCATATTGTTTTAATGATCACTTGAGTGATGACTTCATTGTCTTTTTTTTTTATTTATTACTAGCAATTCCTCTGTGATAAATTTAAGTCAGTGAATCAGAGACAGACTTCCACAAGGTCTGTCAGGTGCTGCTGTAGTCCAAGATTGATGCAGCCCCCTCATTCATTTTATTTTTTCCTCTCTTTGCCTGTAGCTCAAGGAGGGGTGGGGGTTCAATAGCTATAATACCTCTGCAAGCTACTGAGAACTGAGCTGTAGCACTGAGGCAGGAACCAGCTTTCTGCCCCAAGACTAGGATGGGATAGATGGTAATGATTGCGCTTGCTACAAACACTTTATCCTCATTCTTCTTGTTAGCTCTGAGACAAAGAGGATCGCTATGGCAGAAATACAGGTTGACAGACTGGGGACTTTGAGTGACTCTGAGTAATGCTTAGACATGATTTTTCTCAAGACACCGTAGAATTTTCACTTCTAAAAAGAAGTGTGATGTTTAAAAAAAAAAATCATGTTAAATATTGAGCTAATGGATTGCTACTCTCTCTGTTAGAACAGATGCTAAAAAATGGTACCTGGAAAGTGTTCCTTCCTATCAGCTTTATTGGGATGAAATACACTGAGTGACAGGCAAGATCAAAAATAATGATTTGTCTCTTATTCTTCCTTTAACCTGACGCAAGTATGGCAAGAGTTTGAAACTCAGCTGAAACGCTCATATTAAGTCAACTTTCTGCCTTCCCCCAGTAGCACCTCAGATGTCTTAATATTTGGAGTTTCATTTTGAGGTCATCTTTATTTTGACAAGGCCAAATCCCTGGGACACTTGGGATCACGGTCAGCCTCTAACGGCTCTACGCATTGTCAGAGAAGTGTGCGTGAGGTTTCTGAGTGATAGCTGGAGAGCCATCTGCTCCCAGGTTTTAACTTCAGTGTGAACAGAATGGAGAGAGGAGGCAATTCTACCTCTCTGCACTTGGGAAAAGCTTGGAAGAACTTCTCTCCAGAGATAAAAGGGAAGATTTTTCCTTTTGTATACATTCATTTCCCTTCTTGTACCTTGTCTAGAGTTTTGGATTTCCATTTTTTTGCAGATAAATTGTCAAAATTGTTGGAGTAGCCAGCACATCTGGGGTCTGTGAAGTAGTGAAAGTATTGGCCACTTCCATTCCTGAAATATAAATGGTTGTAATCACCTTGTACATGATCTACAGCCAGTTTGGGGATATCAGATCGTAACTTTTTATTGGAGGCAAGCAAATAATTGTAGGGATAATTTGCTACCATGTAGAGCAGCTCTGAATTTGGTGAAATCAAGCATGATCTGGCTGAGGGAGGTTTGATGCTAAAAACACGGAGAAGTTAAGGTTGAGTTATCTGTGTCTTGCCCCTTTATGTCAGGGAAGCAATGTGTATCATTCTTGGGAAGGGGCACCTTTCTTTCAGTTCTGTCCCAAAGGTGAGGACATATAGTCTGTAGGGATGAGCTCAGGATGAGGACAGACAGCTCTGAAATCAGCAATTAGAAGTCTCTTTTTAATGTTTATCTTTTAAAACAGATGGAGTAAAGTTAGTCTGGCTGATGCTGGACCAGATGCAGTTTGACTTTCTGGTTTATGGCTTCTCAGTGTAGTCAATGTAATCATGGCTATGAGTCTTATTCGAAATTTCTACTTTTGAGATTCTTTTTGAAGTCCTAGTTAAGCTATGCTACCAATTTGTGCTAATGATGTCTAAGTCTGGTGTTGTTAGTTTAAAGAAACCACCCTGTTTATTGCGATGTAAAGCTATGTTATACATACATTGTGTGAGAAGCATATTTTAAATTGGGGACCTATGCACTATTTTTTCTTATTTGATCAAGCGAGTTTTTACTTCACTTAGGAATTAACTTGAAATCAGGAAAAATAAAGATATTTTTTCCTTGCATTTATAACTTCTAGATCTTTTTCAGAGAGGCAACTTAGTGTGATAGTTAATAGTCAAAATGTTCAGGAATAATTTTGAAAGCAGTGCAACAATTCATGAGATACAAGAAGATAAGCAATGTGTCTTGCACATAGCATCAGGACACCAACCACTAGCTAACTGTAGTTTTTCTAAGTGCATGGGACAACAGAAGCATGTACACTTAACTCCTTTAAGATTATTGCTTTGTTGGAGCAAAGAGACAATTTACACCCCTGAAAGACACCCATTGATTCTGCCAGAGTTCAGAAAGTTTGTTTAGAAAAACCATCTTTAACAGAGGGAGATAAAAAGACAAAATATATCGAGTCAGTTTACACAGAAATACAGAAACTGTGTCTGACCCTTTTTTTCTCAGATTTACTTAAAAAATACCATGTTGTACTTGTACAACTCAAGTGCTGGGAACTGACAGCTTCTGATACTGTCGAGTCGCATATTCAACAGCAGAGGGTGCTGCCCATCCTGAAGACCACTAAAAGGGATACAGATTCGAAGAATTGACAGGATGTTCCTTACTACTCCATTTCTCATCTGAATCTTCTGACTGTGTCTATAGGGCTTACTAAGTACACCAGAAGATAAAGGAAAAATATAATATTGTTACTTCTCTCTTACATTTTCCATCCCTGTAATGGCAGCTTTTGGGCTGATTTATTGCTGATAGAGCACCGTGTTACCCTTTTATTGGAGAGCAATAATAGTACTTGACAGCACTTCTAATTTTAAAACTATTCTTCAGAAGTCAGTGCAGTGTTAACTACAGTATTTGTAAACCCCTTATTTTAATAACTAAGCCATTTTAGCTTGTAGACCCAACTTACAATTACAGTACATCCAATTCCTGATAGGCTGAAGCTAACGAACCTTCACCTTGACATACAGGTTGTCACTGAACAAAATATGTTTAGTAAACCATCAGAACTTGTGGATGATGGGAAGCAGATGTATCATTAAGCACTAAATGGGAGTATCAGTTACAGTAGGTGTCATGTTTCATTTTGATAAACCACAGAAAAAAATACACCACTATGTATTCAGTGCTGAAAGCAGTGTTTTAAAAGGTAATGCTATTGATACTGAGCTAGGCTTGCAAATCTAAGATTTATTAGAAAATGATATACGACTTGAGCATTAACATGAAAGATGATGAAATGCTAGCTGATGTATGAGATGGTATTCCGTGTAAAAAGCTGAGAGAATAGAAGCTTGAAAAGAGCAGCCTTCCTTACTCTAACACTTGAAAACAGTGAGTTTCCTATTTGTAAGTCTTTTAGGTGTGAGCCTTCTCACCATTTAAGGTCTTTCAAGTTATGAACTAGTTACTCATCACAACTGTCTTGGATTATAGAAAATGCGATCTTTAGTTCATAGAAAAGGCTAGTGGAGCTCAGAGATTTGGTTGGAAACAGCAAAGTTGGCATCAGCTGTTTGTGGGCTTTGTGTTGCTGTAACCCAGTCTTCCTTATAAGCAGTAACTGCCCCTCTAGCTGAAGAAAAATTGTTGCTGTCATTTTTCATAGCATGTAATGATCAAATGCATTTTAATGCAAATAAGACATAGTGAAACATGCTTGAAATTATTCTGTTGTTGGGGGGAAAAAATCCTTTGATTAATATATCATACTCCTGTCACTGTTACTTGAGTGCCAATTTACCATTTTGCGTGTATCTCTTCTGCCTTTTGCTCATTTTGCACATTCCTCCTCCTTTTTCATTTCTCTCCTACCTATTTAGTCTCATATTTAATGTCATAAGATGTTCATCTTCTAAATCCCAAGGTACTTGGAAGAAAAATACATGGAAATCACGCTCCTCCTGGGGCTGTTTTAATTCTTGTTTCCATGGTTAGTTTTTGAAGCCTTTGTTCATTCCAGGTTTCCACAAAAATACTTCTCAACAATTGTTTTCTCTTTCTGGAATCCACATCTAAGTACTATAACCTATTGTGTGTTTTTGTTGGATATTTACTGTGTTCCCCTTCATATCCATGTGAAATATGTATGAAGCAAATACAAATAATATGATACTTCTATCATAATTTATGGTGAAGCTCCCTCCACACTAATTAAAAGCACAGGTAGACACTATTGGTTCAGAAAGTACAAATTAAACAGCTATGTGATGATAGGCTGTGATTTAATATGAGGATTGCTACCAAATTTAATATAAACTGGCTTGTCAACTGCTCTATTTAAAGAGCATGCATATGAAGTGAAGAATTAACAGGAGAATTCTGAAATTCTGAACTGATACTCATTACAAAGACCAGAGCAAATGTTTGATTCACCACTGTGACTCCGGAAAAAGTCTGTATCAGAAGGGCCAAGTACTGGATTTTTTGGTTTATTCATTTTTTGGTTTATGGAACGACCATACTTTCCATCTGCTGAAATGTAGCCCTGTGGTACCAGGAAGCAATGTGACAAATTGTTCTGGGCTTTTTGCATTTTGAGTGATGATGAGGCCTTCTGGGAGACTGAGGATCATTCAGGTTGTGAACTGTGGTGCTGGTGGAGTGCTGCTCCAGTCTAATCTGGCCACATCAACAGGGTCAAATTGCAGGTGTTGTCATAGGGATGTGTTTCCTTCCTGATCCTGAAAAGCACACTTCCTTCCCTCGAACCTTCCATCCAAGTTGGATGGTATTAGTTGGTGGTATTTTCCCAAAAAAACAGCGGTAGACTATGATGGGCAGCTCACCTCAAGGCACTCACGTTTAGGTTTCTGCATGGGGATTGTGGCTAAAACAGGAGTATCTATCTTCTCCTTATCGTTATATGAGCGAAGATGACTCCAAGAGCAAGTTTGCTGAAGCACCCTAGCTGATAGGAAGTGCTGCCAGATGATACAGAAGACTGTAGTGAGGACAAGGATGATGATTATGAATGGTTCTTACCTGCAGTGTGATAGATGTCCTTCACTTTTAATCACAGTGCTGCAAACTGCTGGGTCCATTCTGTGAACTGACCTCTATGCTCTCAAGTCCCTCTGAGGCTCACTGCGCAATTAATGATAAATGAATAGCCATCAAATTAATTTGAGGGAAGCAGTAAGAAATTGATAGCAGTACAGCACAACTGTTAAACTGTTAGTGGTATGTGACTAATCATGCTCAAAAGTTGGGGTCTTTCTGTTCTTCTGACATTCATAACTTCCTATGCCTTCTCTTCCATAGGTTATGATGTCAGATGAATCCCTTGAGAAGGTACTTTCAGGTGGTGTTTAAATGTCTATAATTCTATGCTGAATGCAATTTACCAACAATTGCAGTGCTTTAAAATACACAGTAAGCTCCCTTATTTCTGTATCAAGCAAGCTGACATTTAAGATAATTTGTTAACTGCAGCAAAAATATATAAGCTATGTAATTTTCCTGTAAACAGCTGCCATGTAAGATGTGCAATAGTCTGTATCTCAAATGCAAATAATGCAGTTTTGGAGAGTCTTGTTGTGAACGTGGGAGTACAAAATTAAAAGAAGCCCTTTGGGATGTATCTATGTTAGAACTGTTCAGCTGGGAAAGCAAAACATTTCTCCTAACACTCCTTCATCTTCCTTCCTTTGCTTGGCAGCAGTGTGACCCACAGCTGGGATCTCAATTCTTCAGTCCACCTTTTGTGTTTGTGCTATTGGAATAGAAAGGAGCCCCTTGTTTCTGGCTATCAGATGGGCAAGGATCACCCTAGGGATCTTATTCAAAGAGTTTTTATCAGCAAGGTGAGAGATGTGCACTGCAGCATACAGCAACACACAAACACTTCAGGTGATAAAGAGAAAATGTGTAATCACAGAGGCAATGTAATCAAATATTCTTAGAGATTCATGATGGTATGCTTCCTCTTAACGACAGTTTGGGGGATGTAACAGAGTTTTTAAACTGCACCAGCACAACACACATTCACTGACTCCCAGAAATCATTAGTAGTCTGTAAGCTGTGGTTCCTGAGTGAGGTTCTGAGAGAGTAGAAAGAGGATTTATTTCCAGAGATGCATTATTCTGAGTGCATCCTTCATCTGGACATTGAAAAGATTCATTTTCCTCTCCTATTCAGCTTGCTTCCTTGCAGGACTCTTTTTTTGTGAAACTTCTCTCTTCACATGGTCTAGGCCTCTTCTAGGAGATAACTAGGCTGCCACAAGCCTTCCCCGTTCACTTTTGCTCTCCTATTATTAGAGCAGCTATCCTTTGTGAATGCTTTTGTCCTCTTTACTTCTATTTTGCTGGAATCAAAATCAAATGCTCTGTTTCTCCCAATGCATAATGGTGGAAACATACTTTTCACAGAAAAGATCTGTATCTCTAGTTCTGCTCGTTATCTGCTTCAGGATTCCAGTCTTTATTCTGAGTTTATATTATTCTGCTGCTATTCAAATTGTGCTCACAATATATTTAGAGGTATGTGAAACATTTGCAAGCACCTTATCTTTATTTAAAAATAAAATAAAATTTTATTTCCTTCTCAAACACAATCTTTTGGGGGAATAAGGTTTTATATGCTCTTTGTGCATAGTAACGGTGTTGCTAGGGGGACAGTATTGCTGCAGAATCTCCTTCAGTTCAGATTTCATCTTAGCATTTGTCAGCTTACTCAGTGAAGGGAAAAAAGAGATAATTAAACACACACACACACGCACACACACACAAAACCACCACTCACATTACCTTAAACTTTCTATACTTTCAGAGGTTATGGTAGCAAAGACTTGCACGTCCTCTCTATTGGGCACAATGTACATCCATTTTGTGTGGAACAAAATGAAATTGGAATACTATTTTCTCTTCAAAATGTGTGAATAATGACCTTGTCCTTGTGATCAAGCTTAATTACTGAATGGAGAATGTGCATTTGGCACACACAGTCACAACGAGTTAGGACTGTTTGTACCTGGAAAGGGTAAAGCATAAAAGTGCTTGGGTTTGTTTTGACTCTGCAAAAGCTGAGATGTTATGGTGGTCCATGAGCTTTCCTCACAAGTGGCCAAGACACAGTATGAGGACTTAGTGAACCAAATGCCACTCCACAAACCTGTGGGTGCTCACCTCTGAATGTGCATGTCTTTGTGTAAATATATGCTGAAGCATGCATCCAGTCATCAGTGCTTGAGGTGAATAATTTTTTGCATTCTAAGTAGTTTTATTACAAAATTAATCCAGTTTTAGTTAGGCCATACCTTAACTTTTCTTTCTCTTTTAACACTCTCAGTAAGGTCACTCCTGCTCTTTTAGGTGATAAGCTCTGGACACATCTTGAGGCAAACATCCGTTTAAAATAAGCGCAGGAACCAGATACTGGCTAGGGCTTTTCATTTAAGCAAAGAAGGGGAAGGACAGGGAGCCTGCATGTTGGCATTGGTTCTTCACATCCATGCAGTTCTCCTGTAGCTGTGTCTTTACCTGTTTAGGTTGTGATTGGTCCCTGTTATTTTCAACAAAATCACAACTGTATCTCAAGAGAGATGCAACCAGTTTCAGTGGAAGTAATTTTCAAAATACAGTTGGAATATAGGATTTACTTTTACTTAATTGGTTGAGGAGGAGATAAGATGCTGCTTCTCATAAACACGTTATTTTTTTATTTTTCTTGAAAATCTGTTAGATTCTATGCAGTCACTTAAATATTTATAAGATCTAAATAACCTCTTAAAGCATCCGCAGAGAAGACTCTTCTGTTACTTGAATGTTTCTAATTTTTTTCTAGTAGGGGAATTGTTTAAGAACTCTGTAAGCCAAATAATTCCCTGCATTCACCACAGTATTTTTTTACTCAAATGTCTGTGTAAGCAGAGAAATACAGCAGATGAACTCATCATATTTTTGTGTAAACTCAGTACTTGTACGATGGGGATAATTATAGTGTGATTCTGGACCTGCTTGTAAATTGAAGATGTTTTTAAAATAAATAGCTTAAGAACTTCATGTCCACAAAATATTTCTCATCTTCACATTTCCTTAAAACCATTTGAAGTGTCATTTGCAAAACAGCTGCTGGAGAATAAGAAATAGCCATCTGCAGAAGGAACCATGAATTATGTGGAGAAGGCCAGAATTAGAGACGTTGCTGGAGAGCAGTGATATTGCAACCTGTCACAGCATCTTTGCTTACAGTTAAAATGTGGTGCAAGCACAACCTATAAAAACAAAAGCCAGAATCATCAATTACATATTTCCAGTAATTCAAACAGTGTGAAGACGACTTCTGGCTACAACTTTGATTTTTCGGGACTGTAGGAAGTGCTTACCCACAGAATATAGCTCCCTTTCTAGAGATCTCTTTGCACAGTCTAAATCTTTGGGGGTATCTTAGATGCTTTTATACCTGCGCTTGCATATATAAAGAGAGTCTCTTGGGTTTCTTTTTTTTCTGTTAGTTGGGTCCTGGTTGGCTTGGTTTGTTCTGCTCAGCAGAGTTCTTGTTTTTCTGCTTGCTTCTGCTATCAGGATTAGTTACTACTTATCCACAAAGTTAAATGCCAGACTTAAGCTGATGCCTCTTCAGGATGTTTAATTATGCTCAGAGGTATGGAAGAGGCATTCTCCAGGACTAAGTTCAACAAGTACTTTTTTTATAGGTCCAGCTTGTGCCAAATCCCTTGGCTTAAATCAGTACTGCTTGGACACATTCTGCTGAAAAGCAAATCTGACTTCTCCGATTCCAAGTCTTGTTTTCCCTGCCCGCCTTATCACCCACAGCAAATATCCCAGTAGGCAGCAGTAGCAAACTCCCTTCTTTTGAGGGAATAGTTAATGAGAAGCACCAAAACCATATGTGCACATGGTTGTGCCCTGTACAAAGATGTTTGCAAATGTGATTCCTAGTAATGCTGTTAAACTAAGCAGGCACTTCATATCTGTAGTCAACAGCCCTGTAAGCCTAGGGTACTTTTTAGCATTAGCCTAACCCTGGGGTGATAACTATAAATGATGCTTTGCCTTTTTAATCAAGGGACAATTCTTGTTGGCTGATGGAGGTGTTTTTATCAGAAGTAGCTCCCAATAATAAACTGTCTTGTTAGTGCTGTAAGTTCTTCACGCTGGAATTCTTTCTTTCTCATTAAATTAACTAATTAGTGTCTCACTAGATCAACGGGTTTAGGAGTAACTGGCATAATCTGGTTGGGAAAGGAAAGCTGCCAAACTCCTTCACTTTTCTTGAATCTATTAGCCCAGGATCTGTGTGCTGGTAGCAGTTTATCGATGTGTAATTAATGGATTTAGATGGTGAACTGCCATATAAAAAGGGTGAAAATATAAGTTTTTAACTTAAAAAAATAAAAAAAAAAACCACCTTGACTGCAGGAGCAGATATTTGTACACTAGAAACATGTCCCAGGGCTGCCTCTGCTTTTCCCGGTGGACAGTGAATAGCCACACTGAGGACTGCCACCCTGGCAGGGGCAGCTGACCCTCCAAACCATAAAACCACCTATTGTTCACAAATGCATTAAAACCCTTGTCTGGCTCTGCAAGAGAATGTTTAGGGTCCTGTCCTGGGCAAGAAATATAAAAACAGGATTTTACAGGTTTAGAGAGCCAATTAATCTCTAAAACAGTTGGTCCATAAGGTAGGAGGACTAAATTTTAGAAGGTTAATGGTGCAAACAGGCAAAGCCATTTCTCAGCTGCAAGCACTGCACTATATCCTACTTCTGGCTTAACAATCCAAGCGGTTTTATTATGTTTGCTCAGCTTTAATTTATACGTGTTTTAACATGCTCTTAGTTATTTTTAATTTTAAACTAAGAAACTGTTGGCAAATCTCTTTCAATATAATTAGAATTTTTCCTTTAGTTTGCTGTTCAGTCATTATTTTCTTATTTCGGCTTTATTTTCTGGGGGATAAATCCTCTTATTCATTTGTTTCAATGGAGCTTGAATAAAGGTCATTTAAATTGATTCACCTTTCTTATCTCCCTTGTGTTTACTCTATAATCCTACCTTCCATTGTGAGGAGGAGAATAGCTTTCTTTTCTCTGCCTGTTTCTGCTTAAAGAAAAATGGTAGCCTTTTATTAAATAAATCTGGAAAAGCTGTGCTCCAAATCCATATTATCAGTAGCTTGGGGAAACAAATTATTTCACAAACTTTAAAAAAGAAAACATATGGCACTTTTCAGAGTTTGCTGTTAGCCTGAACTTACTGCCTCAAATGCCATAAATGAATGAGAGGAATACTTTGGCACCATTTGTAAAAGCAAATGCCCATGCAAGGACCCAGGCGGCCAAATACAAGAGTGGTTTTCCTTTGTAATTGCAATGTATGTGATTTGAGATATCTGCTCCTGAAAAAGAAAATTCTGTTTCTCGTTCTGCTTCATAATTTGCAAGACAGAGCATAATGCTAATAATTAATAGCAGCAAATAGATCACAGAATCATAGAATGGCTTGGATTGGAAGGGACCTCAAGGATCATCAAGTTCCAAACCCCTGCTGCAGGCAGTGTTGCCAACTGCTAGATCTGGTTACTAGATCAGTATGCCCAGGGCCCCATCCAACCTGATAATAAACACCTCCAGGGATGGGACATCCACAGCCTCCCTGGGCAGCCTGTTCCAGCACCTCACTGCCCTCTCAGTGACAAGCTTCCCCGGCACCTAATCCTAAATCTTCCCTCCTTTAGTTTAAAACCATTCCCCCTTGTCCTATCACTATGAACCCTTGTGAAAAGTTGATTCCTTTCCCATTTATAATCTCCCTTTAAATATTGGAAGGCTATAACTAGGCCTCCCTGCAGCCTTCTCTTCTCCAGATTGAACAAGCCCCGCTCCCTCAGCCTGTCTTCATAGTAGAGGTGTTCCGGTCCTCTTTGCGATCATCCTCTGGACCCTCTCCAACAGCTCTACATCTTTCTTGTACTGAGGGCCCCAAACCTGGATGCAGTACTCCAGATGGGGCCTCATGGGGGCAGAGTAGACAGGGATAATCTCCTCCCTCTCCCTGCTGGCCACTCCTCTTCTGATGCAGCCTAGGATACTGATGGCCTTCTGGGCTAGAAGTGCGCACTGCTGGCTCATGTTCAGACTTTCATCTACCAGGACCCTTAAGTCATTCTCGGCATGTCTGCTCTGAAGGAATTTTTCTCCCGGTCTGTATACATGTAGATTTCCAAGCCTGTGACCATCATTCTGTACTTGCACAGATAGGGTTTTATTTTAAGATAGTTTTATTGGTGCTGAAAAGGTTCCTGAAACCAGTATGAGCAAAATGGCACCAACCTTCTGTGGCAGGAATGCACAAACACACAGAGGCACCTCAGGGTGCCAGGCATAGCTCCCATCCCAGCCAGGTATGGGGCATCAGTGGCATTGGTGATGCTGGCTGCTGGGCAAGCATCTATCCCACAGGCTGTGCTTCAGCTGCCATGAAGCCTACAGTAAGAGATCCCAGCCTGAAAGAAATTAGATTTTACTGAGCTAAGGTCTTTTGAGCCCTGATGGAATGTTGTTCCTTACCCGCTATAAGCAGACATTTCCATGTTCACAACCATAGTCCACACTCACCAAATTAACCTCTTCACATGCATATCAGCTTCTGAAGCTGTACCAGACTTTAACCTGAGGGAACACTTCTGCTGTTTGTTTCCAAATCTGAAACATGCTAACTACCTCTTCATGCACTTTTTAGTCTTTTTAAATGCAATGCTAGACTTCTGGAAAGCACCAGCTGAAATAGAGCAGGTTCATAAAATCTCTAAGAGGTTTGGTATGAAAATAATCAGGAGTGACTACTCAGTTTGCCTTGAAAAATTACTTGAGTGCCTACTTTTATTTTTCATTTATTTTCCATAGGCTCTGGCACCACTTCATGGATGCTTTCTGGTCCTGTTGCAGGGAGAATATTGTTTTTTTCCCCCGAGTACATAGCATTCTGTGATGTAGGACAGGTTGTACGAAGCCAAAAACAAAAGGTATTTTTTAACACTGGAATGTTTAAGGAAGCAAGAGAAGGAAATGTGAGATTAAGCCATATAATTAAGGAAATAAAAACAACCAAAACCAATCTGTTAACAATATGTTCCCACATCTAATGGTGTATGTTCCTCATTTTAAGCAACCAAACCAGTATAGCATTTTATTTTGTTGCCAAGGTTACTGAATTTTTAATAGTCTCTAGAGGGTAGTGGTTTTAACTCAGTGAATGGCAATATTGTTTAATTTTAAGAATATTCTGATAAAAGCCATTTGAGCAGAGGAAAATCTCTTCTTTCTTCAATTAAAAAACAAAAAGAAACCTACAAAACCACATTAAATGGAAACTAGGTTGCCATTTAAAAATATTAAAAAGAAAAGGCAATTTTCTGGCCACAAAACTGATGTAAAAATATACAAGGAATGAGCAGTTCTGTGGGGCCACTCCCTGCATCACACCCGTGCAGTGCCAGTGGGACCAGCCCCCGCAATACTGTCTGGTGCATGTGCTCTGTGGCTCTGAGTGTGGCAGGCCCAAGCATGCAAGCAGCCAGTGTGGGGTTTGCAGCAGAGATGCACCCCCTGGCTGGGCAGCAGGCCTTCAGGTCATCCTGCTATACAGAGACCTGTGCACGTTGCCAGCTTGTTTCAGTTATCGCTGCACTGAGTTGGCCAACACCCAAATGCAGACTCGAGAGCGTGAAAAGCAAATTTAGGGGAGCAGGAAAAACTTTTCAGTGATATTGTGGGCAGAATACAGAAAAGTACAGATAAGATACAGGTGACAGCAGTGGAGGGATAGCAAGGTTAACAAAATTTTAACCTTGTAATCACTGAAACAAACACGTGAAGGAACTTAGTGCTGTGCCAACACAGCCAATACTCTATAGTAGCAAAGATAAAATTGGTACTAAAGAAAGGGAAAAACAGGACCACAATTTGATCTCTTCATTCAAAAATTAGAGAGAGGTATTGAAGTGAGGCAGGATTCTTCCATTTTAGCTAGAATATATTAGTCTTTATGTATATCTGCATGCTGTTTTATTATAACAGAAGACTTGAAAAAGTAGTTCTACGTTATGACGAGAGTACAAATCGCCTGATGTGAGGCAAGAAACTCAGAGGTGGCTGGGGCTTTCAGGTGTTTGTGATGTGCTGTTTAAAAGGGGAGTGCCTTGTATTGCATGTTCTCACTCTCAGGACAAGTGGACAGCTTTGGGGTAACCCAGTGGGACAAGTAGGGCTATATTGAGCTGAGGGATCAGAGGGAGGCTCAAGAAGCATCCCTTAAATTCTCAGCTCTGCATCAGAGAATTACCTAATGCTGGCTGATTGATTAGTTTGTTTTGTACCAGAAGGTTTTTGGTGCCATCAAATCCATTGTCAGACTCTGGAGTGGTCACAGACTCCAGCAGAACCCTTGCACTATCATCTCCGCTTTTCTCTGAAATTCAGAGACTAGGCTAGTCTAGTATCTATGCCCTTCCTCACAGGGTGCTTGCTCACCCCTGCAGTGTGCCTCTCACTCCTGAACACGCATAACACAGCACCCGCTGTAACGCTCTCAAAGTGGCATTTTAGAATCTGGAGGAAGACAGTCTCTAATAAGTTAGACATCTCTTTTCTCACTGGTAGCCCAATAATGAAAGTGAAAACTTTTTGGTTTCATTAGGTTTCAGAAAATTGCTTTCTTCTAACTATCTCGGTGCTCACTTCTCAGCAATGCTCTTCTGTGAGTTTGGCTGTTAAATGTGGAGTGCCACCACGCGAAACTGAGCCACACTACTGGGTGCTGCTATAATGACCTTCCTCATGCATATGTACCGCAGGATGAGTAAGACAGAATAAAAGATTAGAAACTTTTAACACTCATAACTCTCCAGAGCTTCAGCATTGGAAATTGGGAAGGCATTCTGCTGCTTCCAGAACAGAGCACAGAGTGAGCTCTGGGCTCTTTCTGGTCTGTTGTTGCTGCTGCTTGGTCTCTAACAAAGAAAATGGAATAGCAGACCCAGTTATTGCAGTGCTACAATATTCTCCATGCTAAAAGCAGTAACATAAAAGACGCTAAGCTTTTTGTACAATATGAAAAAATTAACCATCAAGGACTGGCAGACTAATTACCAGGAAAAATCTGGTTCTGGAACACACTCGGGTATTAAGGAGTTTGAATTCATTTCAAAATTAGATAAATTTAATTCTGCACAGAGTGGATCATATTTGATATAATCACAATGAACATTACCATGTAGTGTGCAGTGAGGGAACTCAGCTGTGCTTGCCAAAATTCATTCCTGAAATCACCGCCAAAGCAAAAAAATAGCTTCCCCCCAGGCACAGTATCGAAGAGTTTTAAAAATACTTCAGAGTGATGCCAGAGTTATGTTTCAGAATTACCTAGTTAGGGTTTGGAGGTGGCATCTTGCTACTCGTTCCCTGACCGGAGTCCTTTCCAGGATATCAGATGTTATGACTTTGTACGGTCATTCAGCAACCATCTGTCACCTATCTCCTTTGGCTCTGTGTGTCCTCTGCTCTGATCATCATTGATTTTTTTTTTCCAAAAGGAGAACCATAAACTAAATGTTGTAATTATTGCATTCAGGTCAAGGAAAAAAGCCCTTTGTTGCTGTAAATTGTTTATGTGTTCCTAAAGTGTTGGTTAGAAATAGCCAACAAAAGGAGAAATGATTTTATAGGAGCCCTTTCACACTGGGATCATTAAGCTCATGTCTACAGCTTCATTATCAGCCTTTATTTTCAGGGAGGTAAAAGTCATGTGCAGAAATTTCCATACTAAGTTTTAGTGCCTCAGAGAAGTATTGACTTTGCTGCCTGAAGTCCCCTGACCTTGTTGAGTTCCATTTGACTGTTTTCTGGTTCTCACCCAAACTGTCCATTTCCCCTAGAAAGCATGCTCAGCAAGTGAGCTGCTCTTCTGCTCCTCCTTTCTCTGGGCTGACTTACCGCTGTGCACAGCTCACATCCCAGGACTGTTCTTGGCTGCCTAGTCCCATCTCAGGACTCCCCGGTGGCAATCTGGGCAAAGCAAGGGCAAAACTAGGAAAAGCAGATCAGGGAGGGCACAGGAGGCATTATCATAACAAGAATAGCGCAGAGCACAAACTGCTGTGTGTTTTCAGCAGAGAATCTCTGCCGCGAGTAGCACATTCAAATGTGAATCCAAGGTCAAAAAAGAACATCACTGTCTAAGATTGCTCGTTCACCAGAATCAATGATTTTTTCACTAACTAGTGAATTATTTGTTGGGAAAAATGTATTTGAGGCCAGGTTGCGTGGGGCCCTAGGCCATCTGATCTAGTGCCTGATATACCAGTTGGTAAGCTGCCCATGGCAGAGGGGTTGAAACCAGATGGTATTTGAGGGCTCTTTCAGCCCAGGACCTTCTTTGGTCACTACTGCACTGCAAAGCTGTCTGGATTGCACCGTAGTATCTAAACCATAACACAGTGAATAGGATTGCTTTACCAGGCCTATGGGGACACTTTCCATGAAATCCCTTACATGTTGCTGAACAGAGCATAACTTTAGCCAAGAGTTGCCAAGAGGTGGTGGCAGAGCAGGAACACAAGCTGTATGGTCTGTATATGTTGAGCCTGTTGCACTGCGTCGCTGCCATAATTTTTACATAAGTAGGTTTTTGGAATAAAGGTGCTGTTCTTTGCTTCTTGCCAATACAGAGGCTTTAGGCTTACTGCCACTCAAAAGACTGTCAAAACCACATGAGGATGTATGTAAAGTCTTATCTTCTGGCAGAATTATAACACTGTAAGTTTTTTAAAAGAATCTGCCACCAGTCTTCTCAAAAAATATGAAGGGTATCTTTATTCTGCTGAAGTGAGTGGGATGTTTTCTGTTGGCTTCAGTGGAACTCAGTTGTACTCCAAATGCTCCAGAAGATGTAGAAGTGAGCCAATGCACTTGAAGGTAGGAAAAAAAATGAAGTGTTCTCATGTTCTTTTTTTACCCATTGTAATCAAATCCTGTAATCTCATAAAAAGACAGAAAGATGAATGCCTTCAGAAAAAAAGAAACAGAAGTTTCTGTGCAAGAAACTATTGATTAGTTTTGCTTGAGGTACCAGGTTAAACTCTTTTCTGCTTCTGTGATTGGTAACCCCCAAACTGCTTCCTTGGAGGACAATTTTGACGAGAACCACTTTGTTTTCTTAATTAGCTGCTTTCAGTAAGGACAAGCAGTGAATAATCATGAGGAAAGAACAGCATCTTTTTGCATACTGCATCCGTTAATCAGTTAACAACCAGTTTGTGATGCTAACTCTTTCCAGTGTTCTGACCAAAAGCATAAGTCCTATAAACACAATATTAAAAATGGGATCTCATGCTTTTCATCTATTATTTTGACCCAAACTGATTTTTGAATATTTTGTAAAAACATCCTGAGCATGAGCTTTAATTTTGCATTCTCCTATAAATATCAAATATAGTAATGCTTCTGTTCATTAATAGCCTAACTACCTGTTGAATAAATAATATTTAACCCAGTGCTAGTATTTTATCAGCAGTCAATAATTCCCTTCAGCAGACTTAGTTCTAAATCTGAGAGGACATTTACCTTATGCCTTCACATAAAAGCAGTTGTTCTAAACCCTGTCCTGAGACAAGTCTGGAGGGGTTTTCTCTGGAGTGTTTTCTGTTTTCCCTTTTCAGAAGCTGTTTGTCCCTCTTTCTGTATCAGCCGACCAGAAGTACTAGGGCTGAAGTCTTTTCACATGTAACATCTGTAGTGTCTCAGCATTTCAATTGACTAAGCACATCTCTCACAAAAAATGCTCTAGGTGTGAATTGTCTCTTCTACCTGCAGAAATAAGGAATTGAGATCTGTCTCAATGGGATTTTGGAGATGTTACACTCAGTCCTGCAATGCCTAAGATACAAACAACAACGGTTTGTACTTGACTTTTCCTGCATATTGAAGAGAGAGGAATTTGTTATTTCGGAAACTAATTACTAACTTTCGGTATAAAATGCAGAGGCATGCACTGGGAAAGCAATACCCAGTGCTGCAGTGCGATGCAAACAGATGTCAGAGCCACGACAGTTTCCTGTGACATCCAGCATAATCACGTGCTTGTAGGCTGTTGCAATTAGGACTGTTTGGGTAGTGACTCCTCAGAGGTGGATTTTTTCTTTGTTGTTTTTTTTTTTTTTTTTTTTTTTTTCCCAAGTATTTGCACAGGTTTACAGTTGCAAAGGGATGTGGTAATGGAAGTCTGTATTGGCTTTTGTATTGGTAGCACTTTGAAATGTTTGCTAGAAAGATGCTTTCGAAGTGTTTTCTTTTCTTTGCATTTATCTCTGCTCTGCCAGGTTTCAAATGTTCCCTCAAAGACTTCTGGGAATTCTAGCTTAGTGAGGTGGTTTATTTCCCCCAAGTAAAGGTTTGCAGTAGGAATGCTATTTGCTTTCCAAAATTAGAATATGTTGAATTTCTAATTACAGCAATTGATCTCATACCTTATCATGAGAGTATGAGGGAAAAACAACCTTGTGTGAGGCTGCACTTGTATTTACACAGTCAAAACCCCATATGGGGAGAAAACTTGTTCACTTGACACTGCCTTGCCTAAGTTATGGATAGGAGAAGCTATGGAGAAAGATTTTATGTGTCTGACTAGTCTGGTGTGTAGCTTTACACACAAAAAATAACAGCACCAAAGAGATCTTAATTTCTGTTCTGTGGGGATTTTGGAGTACACATATTTATTTGATTGTTTGCTATGTGGATTAATAACTTGGTGTTCAGAAAGCAGCAGACACAAAGTCTGAGAAAGAATCCCTAATTTGTAAACAAATTCTGATTAAAGACAGCAAAATGCGTTGAGGCTTCCAATCACCACTGAAAAACAATTAATTGCATGGCTAATAGTTTGAGACTTGAGTTATTTCAAGGTTTGGTAGAGTCTGAGACTGAAAACCTATTTATACACATCACCTTTATATGTGTCAACTACTTACATATGTCAAATACAAATACATATTCAATTAGGTAATAATTAAGAACTTTCATACAGACATACTGTGAGTGAGACCAAATATAACAGTACAAACTTCTTTATGACTATGCTTTTTACATAAACATGATTACGAGGAATGTTGTCTTTGAATTCTTTTCTTCAAGACAGCAATTTGCTTTTGTTCTTCAGGTGTTATGGTACATTATTGCAAAAAGGAGATTGTTGTAAGTGTAATAATTAGCAAGGATTTTCACATTACTATTGCACTTTACTTTCTTCATGTACTGTCTTCAGACGGTGTGTGTTTTTCCATGGCTTCCTTAGACAATCCTATTGTTATTTGTCCTTAATTTAAACACCTCATCTTGCTACACACATGGATAAAGCCCTGGTGCTGTGAAACCTAGAAGGCAATTAGGGGCATTAAGAATGCTGTCAC